>QXVZ01020134.1:0-10154 GCA_008931825.1 Phallusia fumigata | reverse complement strand
CACTCAATTCTGCGCATCAATAAAATGGCACTGTTAGTTTTGTAAACCAGCAAGCGGTTACTTCAACAATCTATAAGTCTAAATTAAACGCATTTGCTCCGGCACCGTAGAACAGGACAAGTCGACAAAATGTTCTCAATGTTTTTTGCGACGCGGCCCATGGCAAACGCGACTTCAATTGTTTGGTCACGAAGTTATTTTTAATTGTTGTACAATGTATCATTCAAGTCAACGGGTAGTAACCATTTTGACAAAGACTGGGATTGGATAAATTACAATTACAATGCATTTTGCAACTATTTTTTAAGGGGCGCTAGATGTCATTCCTGGGTTGGCGTTCCCCCAATCACCACTGTACGCACCCCTTAAATTATATTTGCCACATATATACACCATTACGGATGTATTGAAAAAACTACGTTACATTGGGACTTTACTTTTCTTGGTATTTTATAACAATTATTTCTGCAAATAGTGCGTGAATTAATATTGTTTTTATTCCAAACGAATATCTTAAGCTTGTCCTTGTATCCGGTTATGCAAAGCGTGTTAATACCAGAAGGCGTACGTTGAACAAAAAACAGATAGGATCTTGAACCCCCTTAATGAATGATGTTGATGTTACATTGACTACAAGTGATTTTTTCCAAGAACATTCCTCTGAAACCCACATTTAAAGTTACAGAAAGCTCAGTGTGTTCGCGAAAAGTGTTGTCCATCCTACGCGTCAATCGCAACAAATTTACCAAAACAAACGTTTAGGAAACGACATGATTATTCCTAAAACACCATCTGATACGGTTGTGCCGAGATTACACAAACTCGCCCAAGAAATGATTAAAGACGAGCCCGCGGGTTGGCTGTAGCCGCCGGTGATCACGTTTCTTGAGGTGTGTTTGTTGGTGGACCAGACGATCTGGCGCTTAATACAACGACATTGGCCGTCTGTAAAAGATTCCTATTGGAGCCTAAAGAAGCAAACACGCCTCCCAGCCCCAGGGCATACTGCTCGATCATATGCATGGCTGGGCAGCGTCGAATAATTAACGCCGTTTTAAAAGATTTTGAAATTCTATCCTTATCGTTACGTGTTTGTTGGTTGTTTGTTAAATGTGCGCATTGTCATACAAATGACACGAAATTTAGGCATCTTTTTCAGTCTGATCATAAGGCGACGGGACTTGGGGGTTGCTTGTACCATTTATGTAACGATGAATCTGTCTGCCTAACGCTTAAATATAGAGTTCACGTTACAAACGGCTGCTTAAAGGCTGCATAAAAATAGGCATTTACGCTGACATATGTTTCAGGTTAACGTTTTACTGTGTTTTTGCAAAACATGCATTTCAAATACATGCAACACAAAAACAGTTCGGGTTTTGAATGTTTCTGTGTACATTTTACTGTCTTCGTGATCATGTAATTTTTACCAATTTAGAATAGTCAAACTGAAAACTGTTTTAGCTGCACAAATATCACACCACGTATAATTTCAATGTCACGTAAAATGCATTAAAGCAAACACGTCGCGTCACGGTAGTGCCTCGGGCGTAGCACCACGCACAAGGCAAACATACCAGATAATGTTGAAAAACACATGGACTGTGCACTCCTATGTGCACTATATTGTCCCATTTTTAAGATAGTACGGTCAAGTAATGGTCATATTGGAACGTCTGAACCACACGAACGTTCTATTACAGGACATGACTCTCATATTTTTAAAATATTCAATAATTTATAATGCCCCATAGCTGTAAAATCGTACTTCGTTGGTCTTTGTTGGCAAACAACTACATACTACGCATCCCGATACATAGCCTCCTTCAGTTCAATAAGCACAAAACAGTTGGTTTGGTAGTTGTAAAATCAACGCAGTCGATTATAGTATCAGCCACAACTGTTTACGGTTTCAGTTATGGCGCAAAAATTCGCTGCATGCGAACGGATGCTAACCTTCCATGTAAGGTGACAAACGCTGCCAGCTGTCAACAGATATTGCGTAACAAAGCAAAATGTGGAACTGTATTCAGGTCATGTGGGTTGATGATTGATTAACATAAGCACAAAAGCAGAAGACAGGCGTGACAGTTCATCAATATTAGTTGGTTACCATTATCATTTTAGGTTTCTCCTTTACCACTTTACAAACTGTCTTTAAGGTTTGGTTGTGCCACACTGCTCTGTAGGCAACAGAGATTCCCAACCTTTTTGCAGCATTTCCCACCTATTGTTTATTTTGCATCCCCCCCCCCATACACTTAGCCAAGAGTGATATAAAGTAATAAATAGGTTTGAATCCTTAATAATTTAACTAAATACAAAGTAATAATTCCTCCCCAGTTGGGAACCACTGGTCGATAGCGTCAATTAAGAAAATAACAAAGCAAATTTTAACAGTTTTGGACTGCTAATAACAAAAGTGATTGTTAAAGTAAAATGTCCTTACCAAATAAACCCAAGAAACCTAGTGCATTTAGGTTGTTGACTGGACATTTTACCAAATAAATGTCTAAATTTTTACCTCTGGAAAACTGTGAGTATGTAATGTATCAGCCAATGTTTTGAATAATTTAATGTTCTGACCCAAAATATAGCATCTGTGGTTGAAAGAACTTTTCTTACACAAACACGTTAAAACATCACAATGACCAAACATAACATTTGTCTGACTTTTGTTCCATTCAGAAATTGTTACACAGACCATAATTCTGTGTGCAATGATAACAATCATATTTTAAAGCACACTTACCATCAGGTGACATATCTTGAGAGTTTTGTTTGTTGGACAGCAAAAGATTGAAATCGGTAAACTACAAAACAACAGCAATGGAAGTTAGTTTGTGCAAAACAAACCTGGAAAGTGATTCTTCAGGGAAAATTGGTGTGTAAACATTCATACCTCATCATCTGTTCCGAGATCAAGCAGCTCATCAACACTTACAGGTTCCAATTTCAAGTCATCTGACAGTAATAAGTCATCCCAGATTTGGGGGCCAAGGTATGCTGATGGTTGGTCAAATGATTGACAGATGTCTTTCATCTTATCATCTTTGCATTTCTCTGTGGTGAAAACAACTTGCATAGCATACACTCCCTGGATTAAAGCTTTTACTGTCATAATTGCGTATGTTGCATTGTTGCCTAATATACATGTTATGGCATAAACACTTGAAATAGCTTTTTCAAATACCAAAGGAAAGCTGAATTGCTAACATAGGTAAAACAAAAAAGGTCAACAAATTACAAATACAACTTTAACTAGAAAAGGCAGGCTTTCCTAATGTGCCAATTTACATACACTATGAGACCCTAAAAAAATCATTTCAAAAAAGATTAAATTTATTTCAAGGTGAAATTGTCCACATGAAACATAGGTCATTAGGTAAAGCCAATTCACCCTTGTTCCAGCATTTTATCATCAATACAAAACAACATTTTCCCCCTTCAAATACAAAAGCTGAGCTTTCTAAAGGCAAAAAAGGTTTATGCATTGATCTTGGAGGGTTGAAAAATGTTATGAGGACCTTCTTACAACCAGCTCACCACATTTTGGCTAGAATTATTGTGCTTCAAGACTTAAAAAACTGCATTACCACCATACAAACCTTTTTTGTCTGTCTCAGGAGGTTGAAGCAAAGCTGGGTTTTCCAGCAAATATTTCATTGTAAGAGACATTTCATTTTTCTCAAATCCAACTCCAAGTTGATTGTTGTTAAACTGATCCATATTTGTGGTTAAAAAGCTAACAATATAAAACAAGTAAATGAACTAGAAATAAGTTACAGAAATGCTGCTTCGTTATAAGCAAGCAGCACTTGATGGTCCATTGCTGTAAACATAAAACGTTTAAATTTATAAACATACATTGTCAATGAAAGCATTACACACAGACAACGTTTTCCGGTACCATACAGAAACACATCAACTAATCTGTCCAGAAATTAGTTCATCTTGAAAGTAAAACTGATGCCTTTCAAAAGTAATTCTAAACAACTCTTTACTTTGTAGTAGTTTCTCAAACTTATTAGACTATGGACTTATTCAATGCCAGTGTGTCACTTTTTGCAATCAATCAAATTTTTTTATTTTGTTTACAGCGCCCAAAAAATACACACGAATAAATTAACCCTTCAAGTAAATGCTAAAAATGGATCAGCCTGAGCCACTAGTAAAGAGTAGTGCAAACTCTTTTTTTGCAAACTATGCTGTAAAAATCAAAATAACACTACTAAAGAGTTACATTAAATGCAATTTGGCAAAATAAGCCAATAAGCAAAGATTTCCATTGTGTTTGGTCAAAAACAAGAGCAAGGAGTGCTTATAGACTTACCTAAATCATTTCAAGGAGTCAAACAAGTCCTTGAGCAGAGCGTTAGAAATGGTTATAGTAAAAGGCTACAGCTGATAATAAACAATGGATCAACCAACTATTCAAATATAAAGTATTAATTTTAAAAAAGCTTGTTGATTGTTTTCTCAAGTATGTGAACAAGCTATGCTTTTCCTTTGCTATTTTCATTAAATTTTAATTAAGCTGCATATAATGTGACAAAATAAGTCACAAGATAGCCAAAAATTTAATAATTATAGCCAAAAAGCCAATAGAAAGTTTAGTGGTTAAAAACTAGCCTTAAGTCCCCTGGCAAACAATGTCATTAAATTTTGTTTCAATTTATAAAATGACATGAAACTTTGCAATGTAATTATATTGTACATGAAATAAAATTTTCGTATTTTGGTTAATATGTGAAAGTGTACTTATTTCAATAACAAGACATGTACAAATATTATTTTTAAGAAGCTGTTAAAGTAAAGTTATTATCAGACATCTTTGGTTTAAAATTCATTCTTAAACATATTTTTGCAGAGTTTACTGATGAGTGCAAAACACAACTTTAAAGACAAGGGCTGCCTGCACAAGTGTCAGATTTGGACAAGAGACACTACAGCTGCTGTCTCTTTCAAACCTCTACGCTGCTTTCGAAACCATCAAGTCCGCTTGGTAATGTAAATCGTTTCTGACTTCGAACACTACAGGTAATGTATTTAATTGGGCAATGCAAAAAGCGCACATGCAATTTGATAGGGTAGACCTTGCCGTGTTGACAATGACGGTTAAACTAAAGGGGGTTGCAATTAGTAAAAATATTACGTGCCGCATTGGATTCGGCGATCTCGAAAATACTGGCTAACCACTACATCCTTGTTACACCTGCACGTAACATCTTGGACAGGGCAAAAATCGAAAAAACTGAAGATACCAACATACAAACTACACGTAACGCCGCTAACACGTTCACAGCGGCAAAGTTAAAAAAATCGCAGGTTTCCTTGCGTTCGACATAAAGGCCTACAGCGATCCGGAAAAATTGCCTTCTTTTTTTGCTCTCGTCAAGTGTGACGTATTCGCCTGTTATGTCACACCATAAAATTCTATGATCATACTCTGTTTAATAAAGTTTGATAAAACTCCTGTTTGAGTGAAGTTAATTTCGCTTGGTGCAAGAAATTATAGCGATATAGTTGCACAGAAAAAATATTTAAGCCGGAAATAGCTGTTTAACGATGGGAAGTTATGGCGTGAAAAAGTATAAGACACAATCAAGGATTGCAGTACGGTACGGTACACAACGAGTTGTGCGGACAACGTTACGAAGAGGGTACCGTAGCATTCCACACTCGCCCTCACGTACGACGTACCACCAATGATTTATGCTGCGTTCCGTACTGTATTGTGTACTGCCATCAAGATAGGAGGTAGTAGGTGCTGTAGCTACACCGTTATTTAAGGCGCATGGGGCGGGGACTCGCACTCGCTGAACCCAGTTGTAATCTACGATTATTAAGCGTCTCGACGCGTTCTTAACACCCACTGAACAACTTGAGAAAAAACATTCGTTTTAAAGTCACAACTGACGATCTGTATGGCGGGTAATTAGGTATAACTTATGAGATAAATTACAGTTTTTGTTTGTTTGTTATACACTATTGCAGGGCAAAAATTTGGATTAGCGAATAGCAAAAGTTTGGAAAGTTCAAATTTGTTAAGAATAAAATGTTTTGTTTCCTAAGAATAGTTAACGAATCCCGATCAGGTTTTTGTATATGGGTCAAGCGCCTCAGTCCATTCGAGCGAGCGCTTGCCCTTCCTTAAAAAAGTTTGCACACTTGGCATCGTCTTGCGGCACACCGGTTGCGAAGCACTGCACCATAGGTTTAGTATATTTTATCAAAAAATACAGTCCAAACGGACTATTAAGATAAAGTAACGGCAGGTATAGCTTTAAGGATCCAAAAAATCAGCGGACATAACTTAAAATAACGGCTGGTATATGAAATTCTTGCCCCCAAAAAAATGTTGGGCATGAACAAACGTTTGCATCGAAAAAAAAACGTTTGCACAAAAAAATTTTCCGCAAAAACTCTTAAATTGTACTTGTGGGCCACCGGGACAAGACCATATTAGGTAAACAATAGGCCGAGTGGGTCACATTATCACTGATACAACCATACATCGCCCTGATCAGTGGCGCAAATCCATTGAAAATACTGGGGCGGACTTTAAATCTTGTGAGTAGGCTAATTTTTGTGCACATGACGTCAAGTTATGACGTGCCAATGCAGATTTTTATGTCGCAAAAAAGGGTTACATTTCGGCTGAGACGGTCTCAAAACGCCGTTGAAAGTGTTTGCGATTGCCTAACTGTTGCAAAAGTAGTATTTGAAAATTGCTAAAATTGTTTTGATGCAACAAACCAGCCTTTAACCCGCTTTAAACAATTAATCAAGATTTGGGGTTTCATCCTTGATAAAATAAATCTGTAACATTTTTTTAAAACACAAATATTGGAGGGACAAAGGAATACAAGTCCCCCTACCAAAATTTTTCAGGGGCATAACCCCTTCGTCCCTCCCTGGGATTCGCGCCCGTGCCCCTAATAACTTACAGCAGGGGTGGCCAACACATCGATCGCGATCGACCGGTCGATCTTCTAGTCTCGACTGGTTGATCGCGTCAGATTTTGTGTTGGCGTCACGAGAATTATGACAATGGTATTTTTCAATCCAAATGCTTGGGNATGGGTTAAATTATTAAACAATGCCCAAATTAGATAAAATTTGGACATTTTGTAAAACATGCAATTGTGGTGTATCAATTGCTGTGTTTTATATGTAGCCCCATGAGTCAACCTACTATTCCCAATAGTTTCTAAATTACACCATGGTGGGTTGTGTCTAATTCCTATTCTCAGTTAAATTCACCAACTTTCATATTAAATTATAATGCAATAATACATTTTTTTTCAAATATCTGCTACAACTGTTACATGTATCTTGGCAATTGCATCATCTACAACTTTGCATGTGTGGGGACCCATCCGTTTCTGCCTGCAGAAACAATAATGTCAATGTGGTGAAAACCACCCTTCTAGTTTAGCACTAAAACAACCAGGGCATAAATGATGTGCATGTGTAACATAGTGTTTAGTGTAAAAAAAGTAAGGAGCACAAATGTTAGGTCATAGTGAACTACCATAAGTATAGCTTAAGTTCAAATGGTGCAGCACTTGTCAAACACTTTTGAGATTAATGCATATTATTTTTTGAAGGAATTGAAATCACATTCAAGGGTACTGCTAAAGTGCAGTGGACTGAACATCATGGACAGAGTTCCACCACTTACACTGGAAAACAGTCATATTTTGAAGAGACAGTAACTCTGTTAACATCTAGTATGCAAGTTTGTCGATAAAAGCTTAGAATAAAAAGTTTTATCAATCTAAATGAGGTTGAAGAAATGACATTTTGTTTTTTAGCGGGACAGAAAATCCCATCGGGCCGCAACACATATCCTTATCAATTCCTTCTTCCACCTAACCTTGCATCATCTTTCGAGGGTATGTGCATATTTTGCTAAGATATGAGAATGTTACAAAATTTTGCAAAACTGTGCATGACAAAATTTTACTCATTTAGACAGTTTTTTTTAGTAAAAGAAATATAGAATAAAATAGTGATGCATTAAAATTTACAAATTTATGTTTTTACTGGAAATTGTTTTGCCTAGTTCAACATGGATATATAAGATACCGAATGCAGGCAAAGTTGGATGAAGGAGTAACAAGTAAAAAAAATCAACTCTTTTTCACTGTTTTAGAGGATGTGGACCTTAATAAAATATCTTCTGCAAAGGTAAAAAAAAATATTCCTGAATATTTTGAGTTATTAATTCTTCAAACAAGCTTCTTTTTAGTTACATCGAACAGAAATCTAGGGTTTCTAAATATACTTTAAACTTGCTTTTTACACCCAGCATCCTTCAGCAATGGTGGCCTCAAAAACACTTTGTTGCTTGTGTTGTGCAAGTGGGCTTATTGAGGGAAAAGTAAACACAGATAAGACTGGTGTTGTTCCTGGGGAGTTTATTACTGCCAATGGATCTGTAGATAACATGAGGTATTTATGTTGCACAGATGAGCTAAATGTTAACTAACATTCCTTTACAGGTTTGGACGATGTAATGTAGCGACTAAAATGCACAATGCGTAAAGTGCTTCAATATTATACACTTTGATAAGTTGTATTTTACTCTTTTACAACTGTAGACATTATGTACTTGTCGGGTGCTGCTGATAAAGGCAATGGAACAACCTTAAGTTTAAGCAGCAACTAAATATTTTCCAGTTAGGTCAAATCTTTGATATTATAAGACCAAATCAAGTCTTTTTAAGGTTGAGGCTTGAACAAAGTCTTTAAACATAGTACCTCAACTCAAACACACAACTCCATGAACCAATATGATTTTCTTGTTTCCATTATTAAAACTCTAAATTCAACTCAAGTAGTAACAAAACTTATTTTTTATGCAGCAACTCAAAATTAAGCAAATGTTGCATGAGAATTGTTCAGATGGTTCAGCTGCATGCTGATGCTTGTGGCCATCGGAAAACCAAAACAATCATAAACAATCTTACACATAGTGGTGACAGTGGAAGGCCTTGTGCTAAACGGTCATCAGTTACTTTGGACACCCAAAAACTCCAGGTGAAAAATAGAAGCCTGATAAAAATGTAATGTTTGTAAATTTCTGGAACATCAAACACCCACTTGGTAACTTTGTCACCAGGTTTACTCATTACTAAAGTGGACATATGTTGTTTAAAAACATTTTTTATGGCCATGCCTCAACGAAACTGGAGGCAAACTGGGCCATATTGGTATGTCATTCTGTTTTCCTTTGGTAATGCTTTATTAATAGGCTTACCATACGGCCCGTTTTAGGTGGGACTGTCCCGGTTTTAAAGCCATTTTGTACATGTAGCTAGAAAGTGCACAATCAACAACTTCGCATNATTCTGTTTTCCTTTGGTAATGCTTTATTAATAGGCTTACCATACGGCCCGTTTTAGGTGGGACTGTCCCGGTTTTAAAGCCATTTTGTACATGTAGCTAGAAGATGCACAATCAACAACTTCGCATAATCATGCCAAGTTAGTCAGAAAGGCAATTTTTGCAAGGGAATTTAGGCATTAATTTGAACTAAGTAAAAATAAGCAAGCGCCAAAAATTTATGTGACAAATACATGAAGGATATTATTAGAAATAAATAAAGCTCGAATGCTGAGTGCTTCTTACACTATGATGTCTGTAGTTGTGATAATACCCAATATTTTTTTTAGTCAGCCTTATTATGGGTCCCCTTCCTGAAAGGGGAAACATTGTTTTCACTCTGTTTGTTTGTTTGTTTTTTTCTACCCTGCAGCTTGTCCACCCCCCTTTGGCATGAAATGTTTGATGGATTTGGATTAAACTTTTACAGCTGTTAGATGTGGTCATGGAGTTGTTTCATCAGTGTTGTTTGTTCCCATATCCCGATGGTTACCCCACTAGCCCCCTAAAATGGGCCCAATTGTTAAACATTCTCCGAATTGGATGAAATTCGGACAGTTTTTATAACATGTCATTATGGTTCAAAAATTGGTGTGTTTTACCCCATAGCCCCTGTAGTTACCCCACTAGCCCCCTAAAATGGGTCAAATTGTCAAACATTCTCCGAATTGGATGAAATTCGGACAGTTTGTTTAATATGTCATAGTGGTGCTATAATTGATGTGTTTTATCCAATAGCCCCAGCAGTTACCCCACTAGCC
>QXVZ01020125.1:0-28358 GCA_008931825.1 Phallusia fumigata | reverse complement strand
TCTCGTACTTCAGTTTGTGTATTGTCAAGGGAAAATACAAACATCGCCACTTTTAGGTCAAACGTCTATTTATTCAACGTTTTCGTTTTCCTCAAGGAAGGAATTTGCTATTTTTGTGCATGTAACTAGACAGCAGTGGCGTTTTGACCAAACTGTACGTAACAATTGAGTTCCAAAAATTGAGCTGCAAGGTTATTGTGCTGGTACATCTATCGAGCTAAACAAACATTCTCCAAAATGGCATCTTAATTGCCGCGGATATCACTTTGAGCAGTTTGGTAGAATTGGTGTCACGATTTATTTAATTATTTTTTTTAAATAAACATGCGTAAAGTTGTTGTATGTGGTGTCCTTCAATAAACATATCTAAACACTTCGATAAAGTTGTAATAGATCAAATGTCGACAATAGTGTTGAAACGTGGAAGGTAATAAACTGTTCTATTTTTTCGCTTTTATTTCACCAATTGCTTGAAACTTTATGCTTTTGTAAGTTGATCGTCGTTATTGTTAGCCCCGAGGTAATATGTCGAGTTGTCTTTTTGACACAATTTTAAATCTTATTTTTGTGTGAAATTTTTGAGTAAGTATGAAAACAAGAAGTGGCAATTAAAATGCTTTGCTGTTAAAACTATCGAGCGCCACCATGCAACACATAATAACTAAGGTTCTGTTGGATACAAAAAGGTCGATCGCGGCGACACAAATAAACTACTATGTTTGATTTAAACACAACGACTCCAAAAAAGAATATCAAAAATGTACATGTTATTTTACGAATAATTTTAGCAAGACATATTAATACGTTACGTCACTCAGAAACCACTGAAATACCTGTGGTTCTGTGGTGCAGTAGTTATGCGATAATAAAAGATATATTTCTGTCTAGTTCTGTCTTAAATGAACATTTTTGTATCAGTAGCAATCTTGCAGCCAAAAAAAGGGGATGCGAGGATTTTGTTTGGACAGGGTGGTATGACGCCATCAATAATGACGTAACAACATATGAGTCGCCATATTTTTCCAACCGAAATGTCCCGGATATTAAACCTGCTTTAAGAAGAAACGGTTTGATGCTCCAAACTTGCCGATACTCAGCACCGCGTGTTCGAGCTCCGCCCTAACACAATATTATACAGTTGGACTTACTTGGACATTTCAAAATAAAATATGTGTTGCTGTTCTATCGCATACTGTGGTACAGCGCCGAAGCCGCAGTTACCGACCCAATTACCAATCAGTGCGTCACTTCCGATCATCCGATGCCTCGGTGTGTTTCCTGTTGTTAGAAACCCCTGTCGTCCTTTCGGATTTCGGATTCAGATTGTTTTAGACAGTTGGATGGAACGACTGGAAGTATGAAAATATTCCTTTCAACATTAGTTGTGGTTGTTTTCTTGCAATGTGGTAAGTTACTATGGTACATAAAGAGTGTTGGCAACCCGCTAACAATCTAGCTTTTCTTGCAGTGGATTGCATTTGCGTGCAAACAACGACTTTGCTCAACCAGGGTTTGATTACGATCGATCCAAGTTGCAAAAACGCCAGTGGAACGATCTACACCGACAACGCGGCCGGGGACCTTCCGTATATGTATATGAAGAGCGGCTATCTCGGCGACGGAAATCTTTGCACTGTACGTAATCTTCAAATTCATTTTAAATTTTGTCTGTGGGGTTTAATCGGTTTAACTTTAAAAGTGTTTTATTTGCTAAACGCATCTGATTTTAGGTTGAAAAGCAACATTTTTTACCAATCGATTTATTATTCTGGTTTGTAGTTTACTACTTTTGACATTTTTTTAGAGCTTGTTCTGTAATGAATTCGCGTTTTGATCTGTAGCAGTTAACGATAACACAACTAACGTATTACAAAACACAAAAACAAATAAGGTTGCGAGCTGTGACTTTTTTTCATGTTCAAGCTTCGTAACAGGGTCGGTAATGATCCTAAAAGTGTTTTGAAATGGTAGGTTAAATACAAGTAAACGAAAGTGAAAACTAAAATGTCACAATTAAATCTTATATTTGATGTCACAAAACAACAAATGTGCTCTAACACTGAATTGCTTATTTTCTTGTGAATCTAACCATGCGTTTTAGTTCCTGGAAAGTTTTTCCGATCCCAAAACTATACCTTGCAACCCGGAATGAGCCCCGACCCGCAGCTTAACAAGTTTATTAAAACGCGAAAAGTCACATGTGTCAGATATGCCTTGGACTTGCGATAACAACTTTAAGATTTTTCAAGTTGATTATCTTTAGGTACATGACACAACGGCAGCAGGGGCGGTGTTAGGGACGTTTCGAGGTTACGGCGACGCAACGGGTGCTGTCAAGGGAACCATCGACCAGTTGTACTACTATTGTGAGCTTGAACAAAGCCACGGTGAAATTGTCTTTTCATATCAAATCGGTGAGTTGGTGTTAGAACGACACATGTATGTGCAACGTCATACATATATGGGCCACATATATGATCGTTTTTCATTTTGTTGGCTGGTGCAGTTAAGAGCAGCGCAACCGGTGTGCCGCCGTGTTAATGTAACCTGACGAAAATTAAAAAAAACATGTTATCTTTGGCAAGTTTAAATGTCACAATAGTTGACAATTCGCTAAACCAGCCTTTAGTTAGACTACCACATTTGTAATGTTTTATAACGTTATAATAGAATAGATAAATCAAGGTTGAACATAGGTATGGGGTTAATGAAAAAAGATTGCGGAGCACTGCTGTAGCTTCGTTAAAATGTTGCTCGGTTTGACATGAATGTTGGTGCATACTGTACCTATTGTATTCAGTTCTGTTTGATGATTGCGGTGGGAGTTTTAATGCGGCGGGAAACGAAACAATTGTCAACCCAACCATCTCTGGAGGCTCGACCGATTATCCCCACTGCGCCCTCTGCCGGTGGGAGTTTACCCACCCATTTGCCTGCGACTTCAATGTTGTGCTTCTCAATACTTACATGAACAGTGGAGACTTCATATTTGTAAGTTGTCGCTTTGTTTCCTTTCACCAAACCCCATTTGTGCTTGCATCCATTTAGTCAATACATTTTCCTGGCAGCCGACACATTATCAACATTTACAAACAATCAAATCAACAATGGGGCAATCAACCGTGCAACGCATTGTACGAATTGCAACAATCGCACACGCAAACTGGGAGATGAGCTATAACATCCGGTTTAACAGGATATGACTTAGAAGTGTTATCAGTGCGCATATCAGCATCAGCGACTGCGCGATGTATAAAACGACTACACGATACAAACACTACAGAAACTTTTGTATTCGGCAGTTAAACTTCGGCGGAGATAATTCCAGCGACAACGTCGGTACACCAAGCAGGTTCGGATCGGCGAGCGGGTCCATATCCGACAATGAGCATAGATGGCAGTTTCGCACCAGTCACTTGCGTATTGAGTTTGTATCCGACAACATCGGGACTTCAACTGGATTCGGTATAAGTGTGAGGCCAGGTGGGTTGTTGCAACGCTATATGCCGCCGAGAGCGATTTAGTTTAAGCGTGACGCCAGGTGGCCTGTGACAACGCTATATGGCACCCGAGAGCGAGTTAGGTAAAATGTGCGCCTGGTGAGTTGTTTTACTACCTTACGGCGCCCAAGATCCCCTTTAATGCACCAGCGTTGGGTCATGACGGGTTTGAACAAATGTCATCATGACCTAAAAGGTAAAATCAAATTGTTTAACAAACAAACCAGCGCTATACCCACAGACGTAGTTTGTGTTTGTGATTTGTTTCAGCCAGATTGTTAAAACTAGGTTAAGAAAATTGATTTTTGAAATTTGNCCCCTTTAATGCACCAGCGTTGGGTCATGACGGGTTTGAACAAATGTCATCATGACCTAAAAGGTAAAATCAAATTGTTTAACAAACAAACAAAATTTTATTGCAAATTAACGTTTTAAGGGGTGTTGCATTTAACCGGCGCTATACCCACAGACGTAGTTTGTGATTTATTTCAGCCAGATTGTTAAAACTAGGTTAAGAAAATTGATTTTTGAAATTTGTTTCAGATTGTGGCAACTTGTATTGCGGTGAAATCGTATACTTGCGGTAAGTATCGTACCAATATGATTTGGAAATTTTACGTACGTTTTAAGCAAAAGTTTTTTTTACATACGAACTAACGAGGTTCGTGTAGTCAACCATCTGGCTTGTAACGTATACGACTTTGAACGCTTAAAGCGGGTTTCCTAACGATCATTATGAAGTCAACTATAGCGCTAGTTACTTTGTACGTTGAAAGCGGATTGTAACTTTATTTTTAGATTGGATCAGTTAGACTTGTCAGCCTTGAACGCAACTGCTGGAGACATTCTCTTGATTTCACCCAATGACAACGCTCAGCCCGAAGATGTTGATGACGCTTGCAAGGCAACGTTTGAATCTCCAAATTTTACTTTTAACCTGACGTTTTGTGGTGCGGCTATCTCGGTTAGTTATCTACATGAAAAATTCCGTAAACTTCCCGCCTTACGATTTACCAACATTCGTTGGAGTAAATTTCATTGTTGAAACAACTGTTTTACACATTTAAGTTAGTTTCGACATTACGTATTGCTGTTCAAAAACAGTTTTCGACAAATCGCTCTATCTTGTCTTCGTTTTTGCAGCAAACAGCTAATGAAGTCATGGTGACGTACACGGTGCGCAAGGCAAATATTTTGAATGAGAGCAATCCAATTCAGCGCTTCTTCAAATTCTCCAAAAACTTCACTTGTGTGTTTCAACGCAATGAGAGCCTCACTGCTGGGCCGATCGTACCTGAAATACTGTGAGTGATACGTTCGTTTCAAAATTTTCGTTATGGGGGCGGGGGTATTCTGTTCATTGTAATAANCAGCTAATGAAGTCATGGTGACGTACACGGTGCGCAAGGCAAATATTTTGAATGAGAGCAATCCAATTCAGCGCTTCTTCAAATTCTCCAAAAACTTCACTTGTGTGTTTCAACGCAATGAGAGCCTCACTGCTGGGCCGATCGTACCTGAAATACTGTGAGTGATACGTTCGTTTCAAAATTTTCGTTATGGGGGCGGGGGTATTCTGTTCATTGTAATAATACACAAAAACAAATTCAATAAATATTTCTTATAATGGAACAGAATCTTCGATCTATTTATTTATAAAATAAAGTAATTAGCGAGATATCAGATACCTTCTATCTCCGCATATCTCTTTAGGCTCATGATATAAATTTTATAGTTTTCAAATATGACACTAAAAGCACAATTTCTACAATCCTGCAGTCCGGTTACTATCAATTTATCGTTTTTTGCACAATACGATTGTGCCACATAAATAACTACGTCTGTGCCTATACTCCAGTAAATCTCTTTTTTGCAATTTCACCATAGGAAAGTGGGAGTTGGTTCGGACCCAGTTTCAGGCGAGTTCAACATCGAACTTAATCTCTACGACAGCGAACATTTCAACGTGACCTCACCGGCAGAGGTGGTCGTGCCGCGTTACGTCTACGCCCAGGCTAAACTGTCCGAAATCCCACAGTCCCAAACCAACTTCGTAATGCAGGTAACTATGACGTCACACCGCACATCGTCACGTGACTTACGCGTGTGTTTGTTAGATGATCGGTTGCTGGGCAACGCAGCAAGAAGATTCGGCTTCAGAACCTTCGTACCCAATCATTGTATCGAGGTGAGAATTTCTTGGCGTCAAAAACACAATCGTGGGAGCTTGGGTTTGATTAAATCATGGGTCGGCAACGTTCTAAACGCAGCGTGCCAATTTAAAAACTTTGCCTAATTGTTAATGACTTCACGTGCCATGTTAATTTGGTCACTGCTTTGTTTCACTACGTTTAAGGTGAATCGTTACAATGCGCGCTCTGTAGTTCGTTGTTGCAGTTGTACTGCACTTCACAGCAAAAAACAAAGAGGTAGCCTAAAAAACAAGGAACTTGGCGTAAAATGTGTTGGTAAAACCCGAAAATCACTTGGCGTGTCATAAACAATTCCCTTGGTGCCAGAGGTTGATGGCAACGTGTCACAAGCAACTCCTATACAACAATGTTGCCCACAAATTAAATATAAACTGGCAATCCTTCGGATACAACATTACAATAACTTTAATACTTTTGCATTTTTAGCTGTGAATCTGTAAACAATTTCGAAAGTTCGGCCAACATCGAGGTTTTGAGGAACCACGCTCCAATTTACGGAAGGTTCAAGTTCAAATCATTTGTGTGGACAAACTTTACAGACGCTCAACAGAGGATTTACGTTCATTGTGACGTAAATGTTTGTGACAATGACGTCACAGGAAGCAATTGTTCTCAACCGGTAAGTGAAGTGACGTCACTCGTACCGTGTTGACCTGCGTGACGTCACTATTGTTTTTTTCAGGCTTGCGGAAGAAAACGTCGCGACGTTGGGGGCATACGAACCCTCTCAGCCGGTCCCATCCTCGTGTCTGCATTGCGTCATCACAGACATGACGTCATAGATCACTATGAGGGGAATTCCCAGTCCGATCAGGCTCCAGCATTCATCTTGGTGGTTTTCCTGATAGCGACATCCTGCCTAATTGTTTACTATTTCAGGAAGTAGAAGAAAATGTTTGTTGTGAACGTCGCACTCACATGCGAGACTTGAAGCGGGTTCCTGAACCAGTTTCGTTTTGCAACTGACGTTTCACAAAAAAAATTGTACGCGATTAATACACGGATATCAATAGACTTAAAGCCTAATATTTTTCTTGTTATTGCGAATAGCCAAGACAAGGAAAAGAAAAAGCAGTGTATGCGTTACCACCACATATAAATAAACACAACAAGTGAACACCAAGTTAAAGCGGCATTTAAGACCATTTAACTAAAAATTCGGCACGTCAGTTTTTTTGACGACACTTTTTTATTTGGAGGTTCATTATGTGAAGAGCGTTTATAAACTTTTTAGAGTTGGGGCACATTGTGCATACTTGGATTGATATATTAAGAGCACTCCACAAAATACAACTCAGGAGGTGCGCGGCAGATTAATGTTATCATTTCCGATTAAACATAAAAGAGAATTTGGTCTGATATTTACCAAAATTTTAGTTGAAATCCAAGAAGTGACTTGTTCCCAATATGTAGCAACGATATTACACGAATCAAACAAAAAAATCCTGTGTCCCACAACCAGCAAATTTATAATCGAGTTACTGTGGGTTGTGTTGCGCGTAATGTGGTTTTATCTGACACATACAATATTTTGTAGGATAGCAATTTGTTGGAGGTTTGTAACTACCGAGATCAAGAGGTTAGCAATATTGCAATTAATTGTAAAGCATTAAACTAAAACAATCCAACTTTGCTGCAGAGCTTGGTGGCTGCGCTAGATACACATTTCACGGTTTTCAATAGTCTCTATAAGAAGACACAATTAAGCCGGTATTTGTGAATACATGTTTTACGCTTCGATAAATGGGTCCAGATGATGACAACAGCGTTGGTCGAAGCGTTAGAAAATGTTTTACACACAATTACTGGTTTGTAGCGTTGTAATGAACCCAATCCGGTGTAGCTACAGCGCGTTCAACCTCGACCCACCAATTGCGCCCTCCACTTTTTTGCGCCTCATAACGTCCTAACGTTGCGCAGCTATTTCCGGCCTGGTGGTTGATTTAGTGCTATTGTGTCGCTATGTTTTTCATTCACCAAGCGAAATAAACTCAACTCAACTCAACTCATATTTCAGGAAAATACGCTATCGTGTGGGAGTTCAGCGCTTGCTAACGTTAAATCTGTGAAAACTTAAGCGTCCTATATGATGATAAAGATGCTTTGTCTTCTTTTTTAACATGCCCAACATTTTCGGTTTTATCGCTACTTTTTAGCCGCTGAAGGGGTAAGTCTAAGTTACTTCTTATAGAACTGTTTCCAAGCTTTGAATTTTTGTTAACTTTTTAGGTAACCGTTTGGGTTGACAATGTCCTACTTCAATCCCACAGCTTACATACAACATTCTTGTTTCGATGCATAACACTCATGCAGTCATGACAATCGCAGCATTTTATTTTTTGTTCATCACGATTCAACACATATTCGTTGATATCGTTGGATGCATGCAAGGATTCTCTCTTCCTATGGAGTCATGTTTCTAGTAATCCATCCACGGCAAACGGAAACCTGGGTAAGGCAGGGGGGAAGATATTTATTTTCTTCATTTTGTACATGCATTAATGGTATTGAAAACTTAACTTACCTGGGTATATATGCTAGGCAAGCCCTCCCCGCAAACAGTTGAGCCGTACGATAAAATACCGTGTGCATAGTACTGGTTGTCCGAATGTCGGCAGACCAGTGGACCGCCGTTGTCACCCTGGATTTGAAAACAAGTTATTAGCTCAGTGTTAAGTCCTAATTACCGAAGGCATTCCACTGCAATTCTGTCAAAAACACATAGCTCACGTAACACGTATTTTCGTCTTGTAGAGATTGACCACAGAACCTTGCTTCACATCTCGACACAGAAAAACCATGGTACTTGGCCGCAAATGTCGTAGTAATGGCGTTGCAAAAGCTCGCATTTGAAATGTGGATTGCCACCTTTTTTAACGTATCAGAAGTATTTCCTCGATCTGCAAAATAAAACTTAAAAAACTAAATATGGAAAACGTTTTTCAGAATGCTTAGCCAAGCCAACTCCGATAGAACTCGTGATGCAATCATTACAAGATCTCCGTTGTTGGCGCGCAAGCTTACCAGTCGTTCTTCCCCATCCTAATGTAAAACATGCGCCTTCGGGAAAAGTCGGTATTGGATCATAACATCGCGCAGGCGCTGCCAGGTTTACTGGTCTCACGTATCGGTTAATTGTAGCTGGCCTTGACAACTGCGACAGAATACAGACGTTATATGTTCTATATTATTATAATTTTTTATTAAAATCACTGAATATAAGCAAACCTTTAGGCGGATTTTAACAATAATGTAAGTCAGATTATTCACCTTAATGAGTGCTATGTCGTTTCTGAAATGCCATATGTAAAATCTTTGGTGGACTATTAACTTTGCAATTGTGAAGACTTGCTCGTTTGGTGAGGTCACTGATCTTACGTGTTCTCCCAGAACAACACGGTCAGGCAATCGGTACCTCCTGTGATTGAAAGTTTATTTACTTTTTATTATAGAAAACAATAGCGATGTCAGAAAGAAGATACTGGGATAGCGTTTTTACGAATTAGTCAAAAAAACATCCCCCGTTGCCTTAATAGTAATAAACCTATCTATACGATTTTTGTGGCATCCAAAATTATAAGCCTGTAATTTAGGAGTAATTTTCGTTACTTTCTATGAAATCGTTTGAGCTGGTGACAAAGCTATTTGGAAAGACTGAAACTTTAAACAGATATTTGTTTTGTCAAATTATTCTCTTAAATTTTTGAAGGCACTTTGGATAAATATATGTAATGTTTTCGTTTTGTGCCCTGGTGTGTTGTAAATCGTGCTTTGGGTGTTATTCAATCAGCGGAAGACAACCTGACCAGGACGTTGATACGTCGGTACGCAAAAATACTTTGCCAGAAGAGTCTTCATCGAGGCATACGTTGCCCGGCAACACTAGTTTATATATTTGTTGACTTACGATAGACAACAGTGAGCAGCTGTAAGCACCCATTGATTGCTAATGAGAGATCCACCGCATATGAAGCCGTTTACTTTTCCAATTTTACTTTCATAAATGTAAGCCATGAATGGCCAATCTCCCTCGGCAGTTGTTGATCCTCCTGCACACAGCAATGACAGTCACCACAAAATGAACCAATTTTATCTCGGTTGTAAAATTATTCCTTGTCAAGTTGGTCCCCTACGCACGTCAACCAAAATCCCACAAAACGTTTCTGTCATGTATTTCGAGAAATGGTTTTGCATCTTACCTAAAATGCTTGGAAGTGTGCCTTGGCCTGAAAACAAGGAAAATAGATTCAGCAGTCATATGTCACGAAATTCCTAAGACCGTAAGGTAAAAGATAGAAACATAATCATGGGTACAAACCTGAAACAGCATGAGCGCAAAGTAATAATACGCCCAGAAAACTGATCCCCAATGTTCTTGCAGATAATTGTTCTTTCATGTTGAAATGTTTAATCCTAACTTCGGTTTATCAATGGAACAACTTAGTGTTTCTACATTTCTGAAACAATATTACAGTTTAACTATCTAGTTTATCGCCTCACTGACACACATCAAGTTGAAAGTAATGCTGGTACAATGTCTCCTAATGGTATCTTAACATGTTCATACATTGTCAACGCACCTTATATAGAGGTTGGTAATTGCAGAATTGTCTAAAATTGTGAACATCNTATTTATTTTCTTCAGTTTGTACATGTATTGGTGTTACTAAAAGTTGACTTACCTGGGTGTATACGCCAGGGAAGCCCAGTCCACACACACGCGTGCCGTATGACAAAATGCCGTGTACATAGTATTGGTTGTCAGAATGTCGGCAGACCAGTGCACCGCCGCTGTCACCCTGGATATGAAAACAAAATTAAAAGCGAAATTTATACCTTGTCGTTAACGCCTAATTGCTGAATGGATTTCGTTGGAAATTTATCTAAAACGTATAAGCTTACATTGCACGTATCGTCGACTTGCAGAGATTGACCACAGAACCTTGCTTCGCATCTCGACACAATTGGACCACCGTACTTAGCCGCGTGTACCGTAGTAACGTTGTTACAAATGTTCAACGGGGTAATGTCACTTATCACCTTTTTCAGCGTGTCAGAATAATTACCTGAAGCTGCAAAATAAAACTATCGGTTAAGAAACTTAATACGGAAGACGTTGTTTCCAATTGTCAAAAAATTGTACTTTACGCAAATCAACCCTTGTTCGCAAATTTTTCTTTACAGTATTTACGTCGTAGGCGTTGTATTCTTACCAGTCGTTTTCCCCCATCCTAATGAAAAGCATGTGTCACTGGGAAAAGTCGGTGTTGGATCATCGCATCGTGCAGGCGCTGCCATGTTTACTGGCCTCACGTATTGGTTGATTGTAGCTGCCCTTGACAACTGCAACAGAATGCAGTTGTAATTTTTTCTATTTACTAAGTTAACAAATAGTTGTTTTCTCGCCAGAGCAGGCCAAAAATATGCAAACCTTGGTTGACGTTAAATGGTCAACGTAAATGTGAGTCAGATTACTCACCTTAATGAGTGCTATGTCGTTTCTAAAATGCGCGGTGGAAAATCCTTCGTGGACTATCAACCTTGCAATTGTGAACTCTTGCTCGTGTGGTGACGTCACGGATCTTACGTGTTCTCCCAACACAACCTTGTAATACCATCGGCTCCTCCTGGAAACAAAAGTTGGTTTATTTTTATCTTTAGAAAAACATTAAGATTCGATAAAAATGTGCTCAACAAAGGTATTTACAGCTCAAAAAATATGAGGTTTTTACCTTACAACTTTTCGCAATTAATTGGTATCAACCCACTTTGCAAAAATGGGAATTACCCAATCGGCGCGATTTTCAAACCAGGTAAATATGTGAGCCGTTACTTTTTATGAGATCGCTTGAGTTTGTGACCCTTAAACGAAAATACTGGACAAAATAATTTTCAATATATTTTCCTTGTCACTTCATTTTGTGAATGCTCTTCTGGGAAATGTATTTCATGTTTTTGTTTTTCGTGTTGTGTAAATCGCGCTATTTATTCATTTACTCATTCTAAACAGAATGTCGAAACGCGGTACGCAAAACTATATTTGCCAGACACGCCTTTAATTCATATAATGCCTGGAAGCAATAGTTTATAAGTTATGCTTGTTGACTTACACTTGAAAACAGTGAGCAGCTGAAAGCACCCACTGATTGCTGATCAGAGATCCACCACATAAAATACCGTTTACTTTTCCATAATGCACTCGATATATGTAAGCCATGAACGGCCAATCTCCCTCCGAAGTTGTTGATCCTCCTGTACACAGCAATGACAAGATCAACA
The DNA here is from genome assembly GCA_008931825.1 of Phallusia fumigata. NCBI lineage: Eukaryota > Metazoa > Chordata > Ascidiacea > Phlebobranchia > Ascidiidae > Phallusia > Phallusia fumigata. The sequence goes on along the minus strand of QXVZ01020125.1, from coordinate 16,366 downwards.
AAAAGAACAAATTTTAGCTGAGTTGTTAAATTATTCTTAGTCACGTTGGTCCCCTACACACGTCAACCAATATCCTGCAAAACGTATTTTTTTTTTAAAGTATTTTGCAGCTGTTCTGATACTTACCTAGGATTCTTGGAAATCTGCGCAATCCTGAAAAGAAAAAACAGAAAAAATTTAGTTCACACAAAGTTGTCGAAAAATTTTTTTACCACACAGATGTAAATATATAATAATGTCCAAAAAATGATGATAACACGTGAAAGGAAATATGGGTACAAACCTGTAACATCATGAGCGCCCAGCAGAAATACTAACAGCACACTCATCACCAATGTACTCACAGATGCTTTCTTATTCATATTGTTACTTTGGTTTTTCACTCAAATAACTTAGTGTTTCCACATATACTAAAAAAATATTGACATTTTTAACATTTACTTTAACGCCATACTGACACAAATCTAGTTGAAAAGTATGCTGTCACAATCACTTCCAATTCTAACTTAGCAATTTCTCGCTATTCACGCGCATTATATAGGAACTTATAATTGTAGAATTGTTTATAATTGTGAAACATTTGCATACTGATCTGAAAGCCCGAAAATTAAACACGTTTTAATGAATTAAATTACATACGCCAACAGCGGAGCCGTAAACAAAAACATCTTTTAATAACAAATACTTGAAATCATGTACATTTTAGGCCGTGAGGGCTAAAGATGTTTTGGTTGACATTTCAACGAAGCTGATTCGTGCTGTATTTTGGAAACATGTTTACAAATCGTTGGATCGACACAAAAAATCCCACAAAAAACTCTGAACCTTCCGCCACCATTGGCCCTGGTAACAAACAAATCGAAACATCCTGTCTATCCCGAGTAAAGGTACGGATGACCTTAAAGACACTGCACGATTACCGCAGACACTGTGCGAACAGCGAATTAGTATGTGATAAAGTTAGTATGTGATAATTAGCATAAAGTTTCGTAGCCACTGCCTTAAGACAACACGGCAACTACACAGTTCTAGTCGAAGAACAAACAGGATGTGCTGCTCACATATACAAATGCAAACTTTTACCTTTGTCAATTAAAACATTTATTATTTTGTGTTGAGTCATCGCGTGATTCATCATGTCTATTTCGATAAATTTCGGTAAACCTTACCGAAGGTTAATTACACTTCGTAGTAACTGATTTACATTTTGCTCCAAACGCAAAAGTAAACATTATTTTTAAGTAATTTACCAGTAAACGCTGTTCTATTTTTTCAATACATTTGCCTTGATGTAAACGTTAAGGTGGCTGTACACAGGATCCGTTTTCGTCCGTTTCGGTCCGTCATCCGTCAACGTGCGTAAATTTCAATCCGTCACCTTCCGTCGACGTCTATACACAGGATGCGTATCTTGCGTTATCGTCCGAAACGGACGTGACGGACGTTAACGCAAGGCCGTCCGACGGAATAGAACATGTTCTATTTTTACGGACGTACGCATGCGATTTTCGGTTCAGTTGCAGTGCCGATNACATTGATGGGCTCTGTTCAATTTGTAGTGCAAAACCCTTTTGCCATCAGATCAGCCCATCTTTGATCTGGATAGAGTGTTAACAACCATGGCTTCAATGAAAAACCATTGTCATCAACAATACGAAACACTTGCTAATGGAAATAGATGCTGGTAGAATACTTGAATCTTCTTGCAACCATTTAGCTATGAAGGAATTAATCCCATCATATTTAACCACACATCACCACTGTTTAAATCAAAATCGCCGTTGTCTAACATAATGTAACTAACTGATGTAAACCCTGGCGTAAAGATTATTATTAGTTGAAAAAAGAACTTGCAGCAGCCTTCCTTTGTTTACATCACTCAGCCTTCCCATGTCGGCAGTCAAAAGAACTGCAGCTTTGAGTTGGACGCAGTCAAGCGAAACGTCGCACCGTTTCGGATCCTGTGTATAGCACTTTACGCAGCCACTTTCGGAACGTAAATTCGTTCCGTTTACGCACGTTAGATTACGGACCGTTTTTCGGATGCGATAACGTACGTTAACGCACTACGCATTCTGTGTACAGCCACCTTATCCTAACACATCGTGATTAGGCAAAAAACACAAACAAAAAACACTACAGTAATTTGCAATATAGCTAGTGCAGATTTCATAAAACTCACACTATTCGCCTCAGGGCAAATTTAGTTTTAATTTTTGAGCACCTAGATAAGGTAAACATTATCATCAACAAAACTTGCTCGAGGAGGTCGTTTTTGAGGTTCTTGTTAATGCAGATCGGTTTTTGAAAAGACGCTCCCGGAAAATCTGTGGTAAAAATCGTTTTGCGGATTTTGGCGTTTAATGTTGAAGACGACATTATGAAGGCAAAAATGACCCTAATGTTGTTCATTGGGTGATTTGTAAAAGGTGATAATCATCAATAACATCATTTCTAACCATATGCAGAAAACAAAACGCCGTCCCGAGAATATTCAGATCCTTTGATAAAAAAGCGTAACGAAATCCTTGTTAAGCTGTAGATTTGTCCTTGGTTGCGTCACTTAATGTTTTTTAAGGAACACAAAAAGCACTGAAAAGTCGCTGCTAATTTTAATTACAATTACAAACACACAAAATAAGCAGAATAATATATTGTCAACATTTATTCTAATTCCGTTTGTTTTAAAATCATCCGCAACTTGTTTGAACTATAAAAACGTGAACCACAGCGCAAGTTACCATTTACTAAAAAAATGTACCACAAATCGAGTTGGTTAAAATGTCTGTGGTCTTTTTCAATGTTATCCTGCATGTATTTGTTTTAAACTGAATTGGGCCGGATTGAAGGTGCGTTTGAAAATAGGACATATACTACCTTTCAAATATAGAGCTGTGTCATATTTAAGCGCAACCGTGTGGTATAGTCACCGTTTGCGCGTGCTATCCATCAAAACTGTAAAAAGGCTTGAAGCGTCGAATACAATGATAAAGATGTTTTGTCTTCTTTTTTTGCCAAACATGTTCGGTATTATCTTAGTTTCATAATCGCTGGCTTACAGTTACTAAACCCAAAGTCTTATTTAAGGAAAAAAGGTTCTGGCAGAACTGTTTCCAATCGCTTAAAAGGATTCAAATATTTTAGGTAACCGTTTGGGTTGGCAAAGTCCTAGTTTTCAGCCTGTTGCTTGCATACAGCCTCCTGTTTCGATGCAAAACGCGCATACAGTCATAACACTCGCAGCATTTTATTTTTGTTCATTACGATTCAACACATATTCGTGGATAACGTTTGATGCATGCGAGGATATATCTCTTTCTATGGAGTCATGTTAGTACTGATCCATCCTCGGCAAACGGAAACCTGGGTAAAGCAGAAAAGAAGATATACTAATTTTCTTTATTTCGTGCATTGATGTTATTGAAACCCTAACTTACCTGGGTGTATATGTCAGGCAAGCCCAGTCCGCACACATTTGATCCGAATGACAAAATTCCGTGTACATAGTACTGGTTGTCCGAATGTCGACAGACCAGTGGACCGCCGCTGTCACCCTGGATTTGAAAATAATTTATTATTGCAACCTTGAGGTCAACGCTAAATTACCAAAGGCATTCCCTTGGAAATTTGTCTAAAACCTATGGGCTCACATTGCACGTATTTTCGTCTGGTAGAGAAGTGCCACAAAATCTTGCTTGACATCCCGACACAATTTGACCACCGTACTTAGCCACGTGTACCGTAGTAACGTTTTCGCAAATGCCGGACGATGCAATGTCACTTGTCACCTCTTTCAACGTGTCAGAAGCATTACCTGAAACTGCAAAATAAAACTATCGATTCAGAATCTAAACATGAAATACGTTGTTTCTCTTCGCAAAACAACCCGATGGTTGGACCATTTTTTTGCAATATTTACGTCGTAGGCGTTGTAATCTTACCAGTTGTTAATCCCCATCCTAATGCAAGGCATGTGCCACTGGGAAAAGTCGGTGTTGGATCATTACATCGTGCAGGTGCTGCCATGTTTACTGGTCTTACATGTTGGTTAATAGTAGCTGCCCTTGACAACTGCAACAGAATACAGTTGTAATTTGCTTTATTTGATAAGTTGCCAACCTTGTTTAAAGGTACTGGAAAAGCGCCTATGGTTAACGTAAATGTGAGTCAGATTACTCACCTTAATGAGTGCTATGTCGTTTCTGTAATGCGCGGTGGAAAATCCTTGGTGGACGATTAACTTTGCCATTGTGAATACTTGCTCGTGTGGTGACGTCACTGATCTTACGTGTTCTCCCAACACAACACCGTAAAACCATCGGCTTCTCCTAGAAACGAAAGTTGTTTCATTTTCATCTTTGGGAAAAACAATTAAGATTTTATAAAAATGTGCTCGAATAGCATAAAACAAAAGTGTTTACAGCTCAGCAAAAAATATGAGGATTTTGCCTTACAGCGTTTCGCAATTAATTGTTATTAACCCACGTTGCAATAATGGGAATTACCCCCATCGGGGTGATTTTCGAACCAGCTAAATTTGTAAGCCTTTACTTTTTATGAGATCGCTTGTGCTAGTGACTCTTTCTCCAAACGTGGTACGCAAAATTGTGTTTGTCAGAAACGCCTTTAATTCATATAATGCCTGGAAGCAATAGTTTATGTGTTTTTTGACTTACACTTGAAAACAGTGAGCAGCTGAAAGCACCCACTGATTGCTAATCAGAGATCCACCGCATAAAAAACCGTTTACTTTTCCATACGGCTTTCGATATATGTAAGCCATGAACGGCCAATCTCCCTCGGCAGCTATTGATCCTCCTGTACACAACAATGACAATGTTAACAAAAAGAACAAATTTTAGCTAAGTTGTTAAATAAGTTTAAGTCACGTTGGTCCCCTACACACGTCGACCAAAATCCTGAAAAACTTTTTTTTTGTTTTTTTTAAAAAGGTATTTGGCAGCTGTTCTGATACTCACCTAGGATTCTTGGAAATCTGCGTAATCCTGAAAAAAAAAACAGAATAAATTTAGTTTACAAAATGTTACCATCTTTTTTGTCATTAATAGAAATTCATCTGTGTGGTTTCATCAATTTTTTTAAAGGGAAATAAATAACTTACTCATTGGTACAAACCTGAAACATCATCAGCGCTCAATAGACAAACTAACAGCACACTCATCACCAACGTACTTACAGATACTTGCTTATTCATATTATTACTTTGGTTTATTGATCAAATAACTTAGTGTTTCCACATATACTAAAACAATTTTACAGTTTAAATATCTACTTTGACGCCATTCTGACACAAATCTAGTTGAAAATTCTGCTGTCGAAATCACTCCCAATTCTATCTCAGCAATTTCTCGCCGTCCACGCGCATTATATAGGAACTTATAATTGCAGAATTGTTTAAAATTGTGAAACATTTGCATACTGATTTAAAGCGCGAAAATTAACCACGTTTTAATGAATTAAATTACACACGCCAACAGGCGGAGACGTAAACAAAAACATCTTTTAATAACAAATACTCTAAATTTGCCAACATCATGTACATTTTAGGCCGTGAGGGCTAACGATATTTTAGTTGACATTTCAACGAAGTTAATTCGTGCTGTTTTTTAGCGACATGTTTACAAATCGTTTGATCAACACAAAATTGCCATAAAAAACTCTGAACCTGCTGCCGCCATTGGCCCTGGTAACAAATAAACCGAAACATCCGGTCTATTTCGAGTTAAGGTGCAGATTACTTTAAATCAGTGGTTCCCAAACCATGGTATGGTGTTGGTACGCAAGGAACATTTTTCTGTTTCATGTTATTTATTCAAAAAAATGTTTTTTGTTGTACCGACATTTGAGTCGTGCATTTACCACTTTAATAATCTCGCAAATAGTCATTCGGTCAGTTGTTGGTGTAAGTAAATTGAATTAAATGATTGTGCCAACTCTGTCTATTGTGATTCCCAAGTTTACTTTTAGTATAGGTGGTGCGCAGACACTTCACGAACAGCGAATTAGTATGTGAGTACATAAGTTTCTGAGCCAATGCCTTGAGGGTTTTGAATCATCGGGCAAAAACATTTGTATTATTTTGTGTTGAGTCATCGCGTGATTTATCATGTCTATTTCGATAAAATTCGGTAAACCTTACCGAACGTTAATTACACTTCGTGCAACTGATTTACATTTTGCTCCAGACACAAACGTAAACATTATTTTTTAAGTAATGTACCAGTAAACACTGTTCTATTTTTTCAATACATTTGCCTTTGTGTAAACATTTTAATCGTAGCACATCCTGATTTAACAAAACAACACAAACAAAAAACAGTAGGCTCTTTGAGATATGGATAGCGCAGATTTCACTTTAATAATTTAAAACTCAAATACCGAAACGTCGTAATAAGTTCACACTGTGCGTCTCCGGGCAAATATAGGTTTTAATTTGTTGGCACCTTGCTAAAGCAAACATTAACAGCAACACAAATTGCGGGAAGAGGTCGTTTATTAAGGGTTTTTTCGAGTACAACGCTTGCGAAATACAAAGCGCAGTTAACACCAAAATTGCCGACCAGTCAATGCTGATCGTTTTGTGAAGCAGTGGTGCCGAAAAATCTGTGGTGAAAATCCTTTTGCAGATTTTGGTGTCAAATGTTGAAAAGGAAATTAAATGAGTTGAGTTAATTTCGCTTGGTGAAAGAACACATAGCGGCACAATAGCACTAAATCAATCACCAGGCCGGGGGGAGCTGCGCAACGTTAAAACGTTGTGAGGCACAAAAATGTTAAGGGCACAATTGGTGGATCAAGGTCGGAACGCGCTGCAACTGCACTGTGAAGGCAAAATTGCCCCAGCGTTGTTCAACGAAAGATTGGCAAAGCGCGATAATCACCAATCACATCATTTCTCAGCATATGCAGAAAGCAAAATGTTGCCCCGAGCGTTTTTCAGATACTTGAATAAAACAGCGTAACGAGCTCCTTAGAGAAATCGAAATGATGTCAAAAATACTTTGCCTTTTTGTAAACAAGCCAAACATTTTCGGTAATATCAAAGTTTATAATCGCTGCCTTACAGCTGCTGAAGGGAAAAGTCTATGTACAGAAACAAGGTTCTCACAGAACTGTTTTCAATCGGTTTTAAGTTCAAAACTTTTCAGGTAACTGTTTTGGTTGTCAAAGTCCTATAGTTCTATTCCTGTTGCTTGCATACAGCCTCCTGCTTCGCACATAACACTCATACAGATTTTTCATAACACTCGCAGCATTTTATTTCGTTCATCATGATAAAACACATTTTCGTGCATATCGTTTGATGCATGCGAGGATTCTCTCTTTCTACGGAGTCATGTTTCTACTAATCCATTCCCGGCAAACGGAAACCTTGTGAAACAAACGAGAATGTTTTCATTTTCATTATTTTGTACCTAAATTTGTGTAATCAAAAACCTAACTAACCTGGGTATATATGCTCGGCAAGCCCTCTCCGCACACAGTTGTGCCGTATGATAAAATGCCGTGTGCATAGTACTGGTTGTCCGAATGTCGGCAGACCAGTGGACCGCCGTTGTCACCCTGCATTTAAAAAACACAATTTATTGTTATTATTACCTTAACTTTAAAGCTTGCATACCGAAGGCATCCCACTGCAAATTTGTCAAAAATACATGAGCTCACCTCGCACGTATTTTCGGTGTATACAGACTGACCGCATATCCTTGCATGACATCTCGACACAATACGGCCATTGTACTTAGACGCGAATGTCTTAGTAATGGCGTTGCAAAAGCTCAACGGTGAAATGTGGCTTGACACGATTTTCAACGTATCAGAATTACTTCCTGACGCTGCAAAAATCAAACTATAGATTAAGAAACGAAATACAGAAAAGTTTTTTTCCCATTGCTAAAAAGTGACTTTTCGGCAAACCAGCCCGATGGTTAGACCTCGCAAATCTTTCAGTGCAGGATTTACGTCGTACATTAGCTTACCAGTTGTTTTTCCCCAACCCAATGTAAAGCATGCGTCTTCGGGAAAAATCGTTATTGGATCATAACATCGTGCAGGCGCTGCCATGTTGACCGGTCTCACATATTGGTTGATTGTAGCTGGTCGTGACAGCTGCAACAGAATACAGTCATAATTTGTTTTATTTTAGTGAGTTACCAAACGTTTTTTAAGCCAAAACTAAAAAAGCGAACATTGTTTGAAAGCCCGGATAAGGCGTCCTTAGTTAACGTTAATGTGGGTCAGATTACTCACCTTAATGAGTGCTATGTCGTTTCTGTAATGCGCGGTGGAAAATCCTTGATGGAGTATCAACCTTGCAATTGTGAATGCTTGCTCGTTTGGCGACGTCACTGACCTTACGTGTTCTCCCAACACGACACCGTAAAGCGATCGGTTTCTCATGCTAAATAAAGTTTATTTTTTATTTTTTGGAAAACAATAACGAATCAAATAAAAAATGGTCGGATAGCGAAAAACAATGGTATTTTGGGTCAGGCAAAATTTGTTTTTCGCTTTACAGTATCTCACAATGAATTGGTAACATCGTACGTTGCAAAACAAATTATTAAGCAATCCACGCAATTGTTGTACCAGCTTAATTTAAAAGCCAGCAAAGTAAAAGTAATTTTCCGTTACTTTCTATGAGATTCTTCGAGCCTCTACGGAAAACGAAAATACTGGCTAAAGCAGTTTTAAACGATTTAAACTTGAAAAAGGTATTTGCTTCGTTTTTTATTCACACCCTATTCTGCTGAACTTAATGTCGCTTCTGGAAAAAAATATTTCATACATCTACCAGAAGAGCCGTCATAATTTCATGAAAAGCCTGGCAGCAACAGTTCATGTATTTGATCTGTAGACTTACGAGTGAAAGCAGTGAGCAGCTGTAAGCACCCATTGATTGTTGATGAGAGAACCGCCGCATATTAAGCCGTTTACTTTTCCATGCGACAATTTATATATGTACGCCATGAACGGCCAATCTCCCTCTGCAGTTGTTGATCCTCCTGTACACAACAATGACAGTCACAAACAATAAGAACATACTTTGTTCCAAGTTAATCAAATATTTTGAGCTAATTTGGTCTCCAACACACGTCAACCAAAATGCTTCAAAACTTTTCTTCCATGTGTTTCAAAAATGTGTTTTGCAGCTGTCCTGATACTTACCTAGAATTCTGGGAAGTATGCCTGAGCCTGAAAAAAATAAATTTAATTAGCAGTCATATATCACAAAATTTCCAAAAACCTCACAGAGGTATATTTGAGAAACTATTTTTAAGAACTCGTAATGTGAACATACCAACATACTCTTGGGTACAAACCTGAAACAGCATGAGCGCTCAGTAGAAATACGCTCAGCACACTCATCACCAATGCACTTGCAGATAATTGTTCTTTCATTTTGAAACGTTAAATCGTAACTATGGTTGATCAATGGAATAACTTAGTGTTCCAAATGTACTAAAACAATGTTAACAGTTTAAATATCTAGTTTGTCGACACACTGACACAAATCTAGTTAAAGCGTATGCTGACACAATACCTACCAATTCTGTCATAACATGTTCACGCTCTCCACGCGCATTATATAGGAGCTTATAAATGCAGATTTGTCTAAATTTGTAAACATTTGCATACAAATCCTAAAGCCCTAAAATTTAACACGTTTTAATGAACTCAAATTATATACGTCAACAGGCGGAGCTGTAAATAAAAACTGCTTCTAATAACAACATTTTCAAGCTTGCCAACGTCATGTACATTTTTAGACGTGTGGGCTAAGATGTTTGGCTTGCATTTACACGATGTGTCTGATTCGTATTCTGTTTTCGTGGAGCCATGTATACAAATCGACATTGGACTAGTCGCCACTATTGGCCTTAATAACAAACAGTACGAATCATCCTGTCTTTCCTGAGCGAAGGTTCGGATTACCTAAATCCAGTGGTTCCCAAACTATGGCACGAGTACCACCTGTGGAACGTTAATAAGCGAGCAACCTTTTTTCTGTTTCATGTAATGCATCTTTGTGGCACCGGGATCAGAAGAATTTCGCAAATAGTCATTCGGTCAATTAATTGACCAATTGGTTCCGTTGTTGCCAATTGAACCAATTGGACCAATTGCCAATTGGTTCAGTTGTTGGAATAAGTTAATAGCATCTAATGCTTGTAATGACCTTGCATTTTGAAATTCGGAAGTTTTTGTAAGTAGGTGTTTGGCAGACATTGTACGACCCAGTCAGTGGTACGTGAGTACATAAAGTTCCGGAGCCACTGTCCTAAAGGAATTTGAATCATCGGGCAAAAACATCTGGCGAATATGGAAACTATACAGATCTAGTCCGAGAGCAAACATGATGTTTAATTCACATATTCAAATGCTTTAAACTTTTCCCTGCGCCAATTAAAACACATTGATTTATTATTGTTTTGTGTTAAGTTTTCGCGGGATTTTGCATCTTTATTTCTGTAAGTTACGTTACGGAAAGTTAATTTCTGTCCGTATCATCTGATTTAAATTTTGAACCAAACCCAAACGTAAATATTGATTTTTAAGTAAATTACCAATAAACACAGTTCTATTTTTTGATTACATTCGCCTTTAGGCAAACATTTTAATTGCAGCAAATCATGATTTAGCCAAAAAACGTAAAAAAACAGTAGACCGGATTAAATAAACGTTTGCAAATAAGACAATTAATCCTTTTCCAGTCATCTTAAATTAAAAAGAAAGCGCTGTGTCACATTTAAGGGCAAGCGTATGGTAAGTCAACGAGTGTGCGTTTTCTAACATTAAGACTGTAAAAACTTGAAGCGTTCTTTGTGATGGCAAAATAGATTTGTTTAAGACATGCCAAACATGTTTTGTAATATCCCAGTTTCATATAACCACTGTCTTACACCCGCTGAAGGAAAAGGTCTAATGTACAGAAACAAGGTTCTCTCAGAAGTGTTTTCAATCGCTTTGAAAGATCCAAACATTTTATGGAACCATTTGGTTCGGCCTAGTTCTAATCCTGTTGCTTGCATACAGCCTCCTCTTTCGATGCAAAACACTCATACAGTCATAACACTCGCAGCATTTTATTTTTGTTCATCACGAATCAACACATATTCGTTAATGTCTTTTGATGCATGCGAGGATTCTCTCTTTCTATGGAGTCATGTTACTGCTAATCCATCCACGGCAAACGGAAACCTGAGTAAAACAGAAGAGAATATATACTCATTTTTTCATTTTGTACATGCATTGATGCTATTGAAAACTTAACTTACCTGGGTATATATGCCAGGCAAGTTCTGTCCGCACACGGTTGTGCCGTATGACAAAATGCCGTGTACATAATACTGGTTGTCTGAATGTCGGCAGACCAATGGACCGCCGCTGTCACCCTGGATTAAAGAAGAACACAATTTCTTGTTACTACCATAAAGTCAACGGTAAATAGGCGAAGGCATTTCCTTGAGAATTTATCTAAAACCTATGAGCTCACCTCGCACGTATCTTCGTTTTGTATAGAATGACCACAAAACCTTGCTTCACATCTCGACACAATCCGACCATTGGACTTAGCCGAGTTTGCCGTAGTAAAGATTTTGCAAAAGCTGGACGGTGAAATATCACTTGCCACCTTTTTCAACGTGTCAGAAGTATTACCTCTATCTGCAAGTAAAATCTATCGGTTTAGAAACTAAATTTGGAAAACGTTGTCTCCATTTGCAAAAATGGTCCTGTTAGGCAAACCACACCGAGCTCGCAAATTTTTCCTTGCAGTATTTACGTCAATGGCGTTGTAAGCTTACCAGTTGTTCGTCCCCACCCCAGTGTAAAGCATGTGCCGCTGGGAAAAGTCCTTATTGGGTCATAACATCGTGCAGGCGCTGCCATGTTTACAGGCTTCACGTATTGGTTGAATGTAGCTGCCCTTGACAACTGCAACAGAATACAGTCGTATTTTGTTCTATTTGGTTAGTTAAAAATGTTTTTTTAAGTAAGAGAAAGCCAAAACTTTTACAAACCTTGTTTTAAAACCCGCTATAAGGCGTCCTATGTTAACATCAACGAAAGTCAGGTACCCACCTTAATGAGTGCTATGTCGTTTCTGAAATGCGCTAGGTTAAATCCTTGGTGGACTATCAATCTTGCGATTGTGAAGACTTGCTCGTTTGGTGACGTCACTGATCTTACGTGTTCTCCCAACACGACACTGTAAAGCGATCGGTTTCTTCTACAAACAAAAGTTTATTTACTTTATTTTGTGCTTGAAATAGCGGAAACAAAGGTATTTTCAGCTCAGTCAAAAGTGTATGTTTTTTTCGTGTCGCAGTAAATTGGTAACAACCCACGTTTAAAAATGGTAATTAATCTATCTGCGCGATTTTTATACCAGCGAAATTTGTGCACTGTAAATTAAAGATAATTTTTCGTTAGTTTCTATAAGATAATTTTGGCTGGTGATCATCCATAAAAAAGTTTAACAGGTAAAAACATTTAAAAATATATTTGCTCGACGACCTGACCAGGACGTCGAAATGTCGGCATGCAAATTAAATTTGGCGGAAAGGCCTACAACAATTAATACAATGACTGGCAGCAACAGTTTATATATTTGTTGACTTACGTTCTGAAGCAGTGAGCAGCTGAAAGCACCCATTGATTGCTGATCAGAGATCCACCACATATAAAACCGTTTACTTTTCCATTTCCACTTTCATAAATGTAAGCCATGAACGGCCAATCTCCCTCGGCAGTTGTTGATCCTCCTGTACACAGCAATGACAACAAAAAGCAGGTCTTAGCCCAGCTGTTCAATTAATCTGCGCCAAGTTGGTCTCCTACACACGTCAATCAAAATGTGGCAAAACTTTTCTTTTATCTATTTCAAAAAAGTACTTTGCAGCTGATTTAAAACTTACCTAGGATTCTTGGAAGTGTGCCTGAACCTGAAAAAGGCAAAACAGATTCAGATGCGAAATTCGAAAGACCTCACAAAGGTTGTGAGGTGAAATACAGCAAAATGCTCATGGGTACAAACCTGAAACAGCATGAGCGTTCAGTAGAAATACCCACAGCACACTCATCACCAATGCACTTGCAGATACATCTTCTTTCATTTTGAGATGTTAACTCGTAACTTTAGTTTATCAACGGAACAACTAGGTGTTTCCACATATACTAAAACAATCATTACATTTTAAATAATAATTTTAACGCCACTCTGACACAAATCTAGTTAAAACTTAAGCTATCACAATAAGTTTAAATTTTATCTCAACCCGTTCACGCTGTCCACGCACATTATATAGGGGGTTTTGAGTTCAGAATTGTATAAAATTGTGAACATTTGCATACAAATCCTAAAGCCCTAAAATTAAACACGTTTTAATGACATCAAATTACATACTCCAACAGGCGGAGCCGTAAACATAAACAGTTTCTAGAATCAATATCTCAAAATTTGCCAACAACATGTACATTTTAAAACGTAGGACTAAAGATGTTCTAGTTGACATTTCAACGAAGTCTATGCTGATTCGTCCTGATACAAATTGTTTGATAAGCACAAAAATGCCATAAAAGTTATGAATCTGCCGCCATCTTTAGCCTTGGTAATAAACAAAACAAAACATCCTGTCTATCCCGAAGTGAAGGTGCATATCACCTTGAGACAGTGGTTCCCAACTATGGTCATGTGAAGGTCTTTCAGTTGTACGCAAGCAACTTTTTTTCTCTTTCAGGTTATCAATTGCAAAAAAAAGATTTTTGTGGCGCCGGCATCATAATAATCTCGCAAATAGTCATTCGGTCAATAGGTCAAATGTTGTAAAAAAGTTATTGCGTAATCCATCTCATTGCGTAATCCATCTTTCTGTAAGTTACGTTAGCGAATATTAATTACTGTCCGTAGTAGCTGATTTAAATTTTGTACCAGACACAAACGCAAAGGTTGAATTTTAAGCAAATCACCGATAAACACAGTCCTATTTTTTGATTTTAATTGCCTTCGCACAAACATTTTAAGCATAGCACACCCTGATTTGGCAAAAATAAATAAACAAAAAACAGTATTTTGCGATATAGTTAGCGCAGATTTCACTGAAAATAATTGAAAACACAAATCCGTAATTGCGGTACACGCTGTTCCCGCCCCAGGGCAAATATATGTTTTAATTTTAGAGCACCTGGCTAAGGTAAACAATAATGTGAACAAACCTTGCACGAGGTGGTCGTTGTTTCAGGTGTTTGGTAACGCAGATCGGTTTGTGAAGTCGTCTTTGCCAAAAAATCTGTGGTCAAAGTCGTTTTGCGGATTTTGGCGTTAAATGTTGAAAACGACATAAAATGAAGTCAAAGTGACTCCAATGTTGTTTAATAGATTACTTGTAAAACGTGATAATTACCAATCACAACATTAAAGTACACACAGAAATTAAATATGTGTGCAGACAGCAAAATTTTGTTTCGAGCGTTATTCAGATACTTTGATAAAATAGCATAACGAGATCCTTAGAGAAAGCGCAAGTAATTCGGTCATTTGTTAAGCTGTAGATTTGTCCTAGGTTGCGTCACTTAATGATTTTTTAAAGAACACCAATACCACTAAAAGTTGCTGCTAATTTTTAATTATAATTACAAAGAGCCAGAATTACTTAATACTGTAGTGTCGATGTTTATTGTAATTCGTAATCATTCGAAACTTGTTTGAACTAAAAATAATTGTTAACTACCGAGACAAATTACCGTTTACTAAAAAACTTTACCACAAATCGAATTAGTTGAAATGTCTGTAGCGTTTTTGTAATTATCCTGACTTTGTTTGTTTAGAAGTGAAATAAGACCAGATTAAAGGTAGCCTACGTTTGCAAAAAGGCCAAATGTTTTTTTTTCACAGCCATGTGAAATGGAATGTATAGTGTCGTGTTAGAGCACAGCCGTGTGGTTGTTCAACGAGTTTACGCTTACTAACATTAGGACTGTAAAAACTTAAAGCATTCTATGCGATGGCAAAAATGCCTTGACTGCCTTTTTTATTTATCACAGTTTTATAATGGCAGCCCTACATCTGCGGAAAAGTAAAATGTACGGAAACAAGGCTTTCTCGGATAAAACTGTTTTCAATCCCTTTGAGCGGTCCAAAATTTTTTAGTTAACCCTTTATGTTGGCAAAGTCCTAATTCTAATCATGTTTCTTGCATACAACCTCCTGTTTCGATGCATAACACTCATAAAGTCATAAAACTCGCAGCATTTTATTTTTGTTCACGACGATTCAACACATATTCGTTGATATCTTTTGATGCATGCGAGGGTTCTCTCTTCCTATGGAGTCATGTTACTTGTAATCCATTCTCGGTTAACGGAAACCTGGGTAAAGCAGAAAAGAATATGTTCATTTTCGTCATTTTGTATTTGCATTGATGTTATTGAAAACCTAACTTACCTGGGTATATACGCCAGGCAAGCCCAGTCCGCACATAGTTGTGCCGTACGATAAAACGCCGTGTACATAGTATTGGTTGTCAGAATGTCGACAAACCAGTGGACCGCCGCTGTCACGCTGGATTTGAAACACAATTTATTGTTACAAGTTTAAAGTCAACGCTTAATTACCAATAGCATTTCCTTGTAAATTTATCTGAAACGTATGAGCTTACTTTGCACGTATCTTCGTCTGCTAGAACATAGCCACAGAACCTTGCTTCACATCTCGAAACAATTTTACCGTTGTACTTAGCCGAGTGTATCCTAGTAACATTTTCGCAAAAGTCCATCGGTGCAATGTCACTTGCCACCTTTTTCAACCTGTTAGCATTATTACCTGGACCTGCAAAATAAAACTATCGGTTAGGAAACATAGTATGGAATACGATGTTGCACATTGTAAAAAATGGTACTGTTAGGCAAACCAACTCGAGCTCGCATATTTTTCTTTGCAGTATTTACGTCGTAGACGTTGTAATCTTACCAATTATTCCCCAACCCAATGTTAAGCATACGCCGCTGGGAAAAGTCGGTGTGGGCTCGTTACATCGTGCAGGCGCTGCCAGGTTTACAGGTCTCACGTATTGGTTGATTGTAGCTGGCCTTGACAACTGCAACAGAAGACAGTCGTAACTTGTTCTATTTGGTGAGTTACAAACTTTTTCTCGTCAGAGCAAGTCAAAAATGAACCTTGTTTGAATGCCCTGGAAAAGGGCCTATGGTTAATGTAAATGTGAGTCGGATTACTTGCCTTAATGAGTGCAATGTCGTTTCTGAGATTTGCAGAGATAAATCCCTGATGGATTATTAACCTTGCGACTTTGAATGATTGCTCGTTTGGTGACGTCACTGATCTTGC
>QXVZ01020122.1:1512-21194 GCA_008931825.1 Phallusia fumigata | reverse complement strand
GCAGAAAAAACAAAAAAAACAAAACAAACAGAGTATAATCAATATGTGTCCCCTTTCAGGAAGGGGACCCATAATTAGTGGCCTAAATACTTGCTAAACCAATTTCAAACCAGCAAAAAACTTTAAAAAAAATTTCAATGCACCATCTTGTCTAGCCATCAGAGTTGGATCAATTGCATTATTTTGGTTAAATTACAATTTTAATTATTCTGTCAAATTTTTGAATTAGATTACAATTACAATTACTCAGTCCTTAAAAATATGAATTACAATTACAATTATTCTGAGACTTGTAATTAATTACAAATTACAGTTACATGTCACAAAATTTTCGATTTCAACACATTGTTTTTTACACAATAACACAACAGGCAAGTCGATATTTCTTAAATGTATAGCCATGCTTCCAAAATGATGCATAAAATCTGTAGCAAAGGTATCTTGCAAAAAAGTAAGTTTAGGAGTAATTAGGTAAAAGTGTGAGCAAATTACAATTACACAAAGTCAAAAAGTTTGAATTACAATTACAGCAAAATAGTAATTAATTACATTTAGCTTAATTACTAATTGTAATTGATCCAACTCTGCTAGTCATTGCCAATGAAAGTTATGCTTATTGGCAGAGTTGGATCGATTACAATTGTAATTGGGTAATTGCAACTGAGACTTTCTGTTTCTCTGTAATTGAAAAGTAATTGTAGCCTAATGACTGCAATTACATTTGGTTTCTAATAATGTCACCATAATTTCTACATACACAGGACATACAGCAGAGATTTATTTTCTGTGGAGCATGTCAGTTGTCAAATTGTGTTAGTGAACAAATGTACTTGTGGATGGTTTTTAGCAGAATTAAAACATAATAGCAATGTCAACACAAGGTCAAGGAAGTTTTTCCACTTTAATTCCCAGTTTTACAGCATTAAAGGCGTTTATAACTGTTAAGGTTTGAAGCCTTAACACCTATAAATGCTTAAAAACCTTTTAAAAGTTCTACAAAACTTGCTGGAAATGGTTGGGTGAAATTTGTGACACCAGGCAATAAAGTGTTGCATAATAGCAACTTGTTGGAGGTTTGAATAAGAGTAAGAAAATTTAATTTAGGGTTAGGAAGGTCAATGTTAGGCATAGTAAAATTTATTGTGTGTCTTTTTATTCAGTAGTCATCTGACAATACACCATCTTAGAAAATTACAGTAATTCTAGCATTTAAAAGATGAATGATCAAGAACATGCTATTAAAGCCACCGTTGAATCACTTCCTACACCATTGTCCACTTTTTTTCAACGTTTGAGCTGTACTGTGGCCCGCTGCAACAACTGCCACAAGAAACTCAAATTTTCAACCAAGGCAACATCGAACTTGATCACACATTTGAAGAGGTGTTCTTTCAGTCTACATCTACAATACACATATCTCAAAAGTAAGCATCATGTAAAATTGAAGAAGGGCTATAAAGATTGTTGCCAACCACCAACCAAGTCTGTTGTTCAAGCTGCCAGGCAAAAGGCCTTGGCCAAAGCTCTAATCAAATCCATTGCTTGTGACCAGTTGCTACTGAGTATCATTGACAGCCAAACGTTCAAANCCGCTGCAACAACTGCCACAATAAACTCAAATTTTCAACAAAGGCAACATCGAACTTGATCACACATTTAAAGAGGTGTTCTTTCAGTCTACATCTACAATACACATATCTCAAAAGTAAGCATCATGTAAAATTGAAGAAGGGTGATAAAGATTGTTGCCAACCACCAACCAAGTCTGTTGTTCAAGCTGCCTCTTTCAATCAATTCCTTCTTATGATGCTAGGCAAAAGGCTTTGGCCAAAGCTCTAATCAAATCAATTGCTTGTGACCAGTTGCCACTGAGTATCATTGACAGCCAAACGTTCAAAAACTTGTTGTTGACTGCTCAACCAAACTTTGTCATACCAAGCCAATGTACCTTTCGAAATTCCCTTGTGCCAACAGTTGTTCAGCAAATGGAGAAACTGATGCGAAATGAACTTGCAAGTCTACAACGAGTTTACCTTACAATCGATCTGTGGACAAACCGTAACATGATAAGCTTCTTGGGCATTACTGTCCATTTTGTTAATGCAGACTGGAAGCTGCAGAGCTTTGTCTTGGCAGCAGACTCATTTTTAGAAAGACCCACAGCTCGTATTGTTGCCAAGGTTTATGACAATGTCCTAGAAAAGTTCAAACTAAAAACAAAAGTGGCAAAAGTTGTATCAGGTGCTTTCTTCATTGTAAAAACATTTTCTTTGCCTGGGTTCATACTACACAACACTGATGAAGAACTGAAAGGGACAGACAAAGGACAATTGCACCCTGATTCTGAGCAAGAATGTTTTGAGGTTGATATAGATTTAAATGCTGTCCTCGCTTACTTACCAGAAAGAGTAAGCTGCTTTGCTCACTCAATGCAACTTTGCATTAAAGACTGCCTGCAAGATCCGGTGTTTTTAAAGTCTTACGTTGGAGAGCAGTTGGGAAAAATAGCCAACATCATAAATTCTGTAAGAATATCTTTAAATGCTACTTCTTACTTGCAAAGTAGAAAAGTTACATTCGAAGCAAAGAATATGGCAAGATGGAATTCACAGCTCGGCATGTTGCAAATTGTCTTAAAAGACCATGAAGAAGTCAATGCAGCCCTTGCCATGATCCAGTCACCGTACAAAATAACAAATCAAGATTATTTGGCATTAAGTGAGTTGGTATGTGTCCTACTGCCATTCAAGGAAGCGATGCAACAAGTTGAAGGGGAAAATGATGTAACATCCTCTTCCATTTGCCCCATAGTGGTTGGTTTATTAAAAGCATTGGAACAACTAAATAATTCAAATCTTAGTTACTGCAAGAAATTTGCATCTAACCTTCAAAGTTATGTTTCAACACGGTTGTTGCCATTTCTTAATTCTTTAGATAACAGACTTGCGTCCCTTCTTGACCCAAGATTTAAAAACAAATGGATTAAAGATGATGTTGAAAAAGAAGAAGCTACGTGTTTACTAGTAACCCATGCGGCGGATAGGTTTGGCCAGGATAAAGAAGACAGTATTAGAATCTACACAGATAATAAAACAGAACATCAGACAAAAAAGCCTAATTTATTTGGCTTTATGGATGTTGGTGTACAACCAAAGTGTCCTATCAATCATGTAGAGGAAGTAAAGCGCTATTTGGAAGAAGAAATCATGCAGTTTGATGAAAACCCACTCATGTATTGGAAGAAAAAATCAAAAGAGCTTCCCACACTTTCTACTTTAGCCAGGGACTATTTGGGATTAACAGCAACATCAGCCCCATCAAAGAAACTTTTCTCAATTGCGGATAACTTTTATAAAGCAAAAAGTGACTTACTTGGTACAGACATTTTTTGTAGCCTAATGTTCATTAAGTGTAATTCAACTCTTTTTGAGAAAATAAAAATGTAAATGCAATTATAACTCATTACACATATAAATACAGTATTTTGTAGTTTGGGTTTATAACTAATTACATGTTTAAGAATAATAGTGGTGAAATGTTTTATTATTTTTGTTATCCCATAATAATTGTAATTGCAAAATACTTTAAAAATTCTGATAAATATCTGTTAATTGTAACTATTCTAAAATAACGGAATTGATCCAACAGAAAATTCATTAAGGATTTTTTTCATTTTTTTTTCTTATTTTTTCATTGATTATGGAGTTTCAACAAACTCTTTTAACTTGCTGTTATGATAACCAATAAATAAAAGAGTTTATAATCCTTTTGTGTGTCATATGTAAGACATCACAATACCCTTGGTATGTTAACTGAGCAAAGAGCATATAGATTAGTCACAAATGTAATTAATTTTAATTAGGTTTCTCTTTTAAAGTGATATGTATGTTTGTCAGTACATTTGTCTAGACACTGTCATTGTACCTTAAAACACAACTTCTTTGTTGGCATCCAAGGCAAAAGTGAAATATGATACAAGCACCAATGTCACCCTACCAACTGCTTTGAGTAACATTATGCTGTATGGGTTGGTCTTTTAAAAGAAAAGTGTTTGGCAGACATCTTATTGTTTAAAGTGACTGGTAGCTCAAAACTTGTCAAGCAACCAGGGTATATCAGTCAAAAATGTATAGTGTAGTGTGTGTCATTTCAAGCTTTGTTTTCTTTGTGTGGTTTAACAAAAAAGTAAGTCCGTACTTTTCTGTAAGACTGCCGCAATTTCACAAATTAACGGAAAACCAAAAGGTGGAATGGCATGCAAGGTAACTAACTACATACATTAGCAAATTGAATATTCTCATAAAAAACTGGCCCAAATAGTTTTTTAAATTGACATGCTTCTATTATCAAACGTTTCGGCAATTACTCATGCCATCATCTGATAAACGAAGGGTTTGCACCAGACATGCAAGTATTTATGCATGTTAGTGAGGAAATGTAACAAAGTGCGAAAAATGATGTCATAGATAGTATGAAAGGATGGACCTGGTAATTGTAGATAAATCTGCTCAGCAGGTGTTATGCAAGTTTCCTCAGAATTAATAAATAAACAATAAATAAACTATTTATGCCAGTATATTTTTGAAAGGAGTAATAAACAGATCTATGTTTAGTGTTCCAGAGACCAATATTGCCTTGCCGCTTATTTTTTCTCATTTTCTCAGAAACATGTCAACTGTTCATTCTGTGATTGTGACAATAACAATACCTATCATTCTTATCGTCGATGACAATCTTAAGAATGATCTTGTGGAGTAAGGTTTTTTTGTACTTTGCATCTCAAAAAAATAGTTTTAGTTGATGTTGGTTGTAAAAGGCAAAAAAAACAGTACTTCTAACTGTTTACAAAACATACATGACTTATGCCTAATACAGTATTTACTAAAATTTGTTTAACAGGGGCCAGTCAATGATTTCTGAGTTCAGTTTGGGAATTTGCATAGGTTTCCTTGCCTCAGGTTAGTTGCAAGCATTAAGAAAATCTCCTTTTTCGATTTATTACCTTTGTGTAAATTGATTTCATGCCTTTGAAAAGATTGATTAAAAAGGTCGCTATGTTTAAAAGTTATTTTGTTCAGGCAAAATACATACCAAACAACATTTTTTTAAGTTTATTGAAATGTATGTTGTTTTATGTAAGACGTTCTACAGTGAACTGCTCTTTCAAGACAGGGGTGGGCAACCTGCAGCTCACGGTTAGACATTGTGCAGCCTGTGTTATTTTTGATTTGTAGATCTTTATTTCCTGATCATTGACTTTGAGGGTGTTGGTGGAAATGTATTATTTGTTATTCATCACAGTTCGATAATATTCGCAAATGTGTATTGTTTGGTAAGTATGTATGACTTTTTATCATGAATTTTAACATTTTTAAACCTAATACTATCTAATTTGCATTGGGTAAAAAAGTTGTTGTTATATTGTGTAAATGCTTTGTTTTCCATAAGCCTATGGCTTGGAGTGTAGTGGCCTGGTTGCCTACTTTGCTTTCATGTTTTTTAAACCAAACAAATTTGGATTGGATCTTTTCACATTTGAAAAATAAATACGAAATAGAATAAATTAGATGGAAAAAAAGAAAAGAGTAAAACAATGTGTCCAAAAAGTGAAATAAAAGTTGTGTTCCCTTCATGGAAGGAGACCCATAATTACATGCACATAATAGTATATGTTCCCATACTTGGCGCCTGTGTGCAAGTGTTATGTGTTTTAGGCAAAGCTCTCTAATATAAGGTTGTATGTATGTACTGATTTGTTTTTAGTGGGCAGGAGTTATGCGGTCAATGGCAATATTTCGATTGTCTGCGGAAATTTCAACAACTTTTGTCAATATGAGGTACCTGTTTATGGTTGCTTCAAAGGCTTTACTGAATTGGAGTTATGGTGTATTTCTGTTCAGCCTTTCTTTTTTTGTTGTAAATTATTTGTTTTGATAGTACTTGTAAATCTCTAATGACCACTTGCTTTTCAGGCAATTAAGTCAGAAAGACATACAAAGTAAACTTATATTTATTGTTTGTCACAATTGAAAAGCCTTTTATTGACAACAAAATTAAAACACAGGCAAGCTTATTTACATACAAATTATGTGATAATAATTAATGGCCTTTAAACAGCATTATATACATCTGTATCAAAGAAGAGTATTTTTGCTTTTTTAATGATATTCTGGTTATCTTGTGATTCATATTTTAGATGGTGCTTGTCCAACATTGGGATGAAAGATTCAAACTGGTATTACTATAACGGTTGGATAATGACCTTTACATTCTTTTTCTGGAGAATTTTATCCATTCCAGTTTTTTACTATGCTGTTTTTTATGTTACAAGTTTGGAACAATACAACAGGTTTGGATACTAACAGCTGAATTTAGTATAGTATGCAATTAACTGTGTGGCAGAAAAATGTGGTTTCTGTTGTGCCTTTGACTTTACAGTAAACCTCAATAAAACAATACAGCAAACCTCATTTAAACCAGATTTGGTTAATCGCAGCTTGACTAGCTAGGTTGAAATCCAAGGGAAAAATGATTTTTCATGCTTGTTTTTGACAAACTCTTCCAAAACAAAATGAAATATTCTAAATCTTTGCCAATTTCAGATAAACGTTGCTCTTTTTAACATCTCTCAATCAGGATTTACCTGATTTATGACCATGCACTTGTTAACTAAACCTCGTGCAGTTATATGTTTATTCACAACAGCTGCTTACTGTCAAATACTTCAACATAAAAATTCTATGTTGCCACCTCAGAAATTTCCTGGATTGTTGCTTTTGCACCGATAATATTAGCGATAACGAGTATAATATCGCTATCGATTTTATCACTTGTTAGACCGCTCGGATTTAATCATTCCGCCACCCCACTCGAAAAAAAATTTGCTAAAAAATCGACACCTATGGCCTGACCTGAATGAATTTATGAATTGTCCATCAAATTGAATCCAGTTTAACCGAGGTTTACTGTACTTGTTTAAAAACCTGATTTATGCGTACTATGCCCTAAACAAGCACAATAAACTCTGCAGCATTTAACTTAAAGTGTGTGCCAAAACTGCCTAAAGAGATTCTGACTTGTTACAAAGCATAATGACCAATGCTTTTTATTTTCAGGGTTTCGTGGCCAGTTCATGTCACCTGGATTGGCACTTCTGTCATCCTTGATATGATGAATATCAGGTGGTTCATCAAAATGCTCTTTGGGGTTAAAAAATACTTGGCATCTCTATCACAAAAAAAGTCTAAATCTGATTAGGCAGGCAATGACCTATAAGCAAAAGTGAGATGATGGTTGAGAGCAATTTGTGTCTGCATATAGTTTGATTTTGCCATTACTGTTTCATGCTTGCAGGTGTGTGATGTTATGTTTACACAGCGTTGAATTTTTGATTAGCTTTGTAATGACAGCATAGCTGCAGCACATTCCACCCTGAACATCCAGATGTTGTCCGCATTCTTTTCATGCCTTGCAACATTCTAAAACTTTGCAGCTATCTTCGACTTGGCGATTGTTTTAATGCTATTGTATCGCTATGTTTTCATGCACTAAGCCAAATAAACTCCACTTAACTCAACTAAAGCGCATAAGTTACACATTGCTTGATTTTGTTATTAAGTGTTTTCGTTTACTGTACTTTTTTTCTGTTACAACCAAATTGCCAAAACTTCGTAAAAATAACTTAAGGTGGAAAAGTTTTCTGGCAAACATTTTAGCCCAATTGTTTTAACATGTGCGAAAAATTATTGTGTTGTTACTGTGCACAAAAAAATTTGTTTTTAATATTGATCATAGTGTTGAAATTGCTTTAATGTTGTAAATAGTCATATCATTTATTCAATGTTATATTCTGCATTGATGTTGAATTTATTATCTTTTGATGTACCCTTTGATCAATGTAAATTGTTGGAAACCATTGGTGAATGTATTCATACTGATGGTAACAGTTGGTTAAATTATTTGTTACAAGATTTTAACATTGCTCTTTTGAGTGCAGAAAATAAGATTGTCAAAAGTGGTTTAAATATTGACAAATTAGAACTTTCCTAATTGTAAATGTGATAGGAATTTTGTGCTTTGATAAGTTGTAATTGCATTTGTAATGATTTCTGTAGCCTAAAAAAATTTTAAATTGTAATGTAATTTAAAAATCAGGAAAAAAAGTTGCAAATAGGCCCAACTCTAATGAACATTAGCAAAAGAACTTAACAGAATACACAAAATTGGGACATTTCCTGATGCACATGCATAAAACTTTAATCCCCTAACTTTAACTTAAATCCAAGCTACTTCTAGGCTAAACTAAGTATACAATCCTAGAAACTCCAGCCTTAGCGTATGGTTAAACTTGTGATGGCTCATCTGGCATAAGTTTTTGTGTACTAAGGTTTCAATGCCTTATTCAGGTTATTTTCATCACTCATGGGATGTCAAAATGATGGCACAGATAACACACTTATCAAAAGTGCCATCACAAGTCCAAAGTGTGTAATGATACAAGTTCAAACATAAAAATATAAACATACCACATGCAGATGATGATGATAACAAGTCTTCACTTCTTAAAAGGAGCACGCCTCTTGCGACTTCACTGGCTGATATGGAAACTTTGCCAAGATCAAAAACAAAGGCCTTGCTAATAGGGCCAGTCGCCTCTCGTGCAAACAGTGTGGCAGAAAATGTCATTTTTGGTTGTGATGCTGCAAACCGAGGAAGTTCTCCAATAGCTGAAATCAGAACTTCTTCTTGGGGTGCACAACTGCGTATATATGCCTTGTCAACTTGGCTTGAGGAAAGCTTGGTTTTTGTCATTTTTAGGTCAGAGTGGGTGGTTGGGGTGCATTTGGTGAGTTCCTCAATTTTGTACATGTTTGTCCTTAGTGTCATATCCATGACTGGTTCCAAATTAGTTTCTTGGTGGGGGGTAAGCATGACAGCAAAGTTTGCAAACTTTCTGACAAAAAAAAATTTGATTATTGAAAGGTGACTGTCACAGGTTTGGATTCCACTGCAGGCTAGATTTTCCCAGCTAATGCCTTGCTTGATTAGAATACCAACTCTTACAAATGATTACAAATTCTGCCTGTGGCAGGGATAATTTTATAGGAAAATGCCATATTAAGCCAGTTAACTAGTATTTTTCAAGCAGCTATGATTTTTATTGTTCCATGCTCATCTACGAAATAAGTGACGCTCAATGCATAACCCTACATCACACCTCATTTGGAAACATCTATGGAATACATTTGTTAATTGGACAAAAACTAACCGATCACTGATGTTCTTCAGCCTAAAACCAACTATCCACTGATCAGAAATGATATTTTGCCAAGTTCCTAACATATCAAGGTACTTTTCATGCTTCTTATTGTCTTGTATATAAACTGGCTCCCCTGAGAAAAGATCTACCAGTTCCTCAGGTTCAACCTACGAAATCATAGAACAATTTTTACCAGGTTATAACAAAAAGGTATACAGCCTAAATATATTCATGGCAACAATATTGATACAGAAGCAACCTTTACTTATTGCGTTTTCCTTCGGCAAGTGAAATAAACACTACTTAACTTAATCAATAAAAAATACCTGTGTTGGGGTGCTTGCATTACTTAGGTCAATATGGTTATTCATGTGACGAATGGCAGTTGTCGATCGTTCTAAAACTTGATGTTTTTTCTTTACCAATAACCTGTCAACAGTGAATAATATGGAAAATCTAAACACATTCCAATACGTTAAAATACTGGAAATACCCTCAAAATGTTTTGTTGCAGTTGAAGCATTTTATCTCAATACATGATGTTTGTCAGAACTATTGCTGGGTTTATTGCAACAAACATATTTGACAAAACAACAGATTTGTTGCCATTTTTTAAACTAAACTAATTCAATGTTTGAGTTTTTTTAAGCGGTACAATTGTGTGATAAAACTCTCAAATACAGTAGGAAAGTATTTAATAATTATCCGGAAAATCCTATTCAACACTTTAAGAGGTTCAGTAATTTTTGCTCAAGCAAAGAGGATCAAAAAAGCTAACGCTGATTATGAAATAGTCTAAACTCAACCCAGCTTCAATGGTTAAAAATACTTACTTCTGCTCATTCATCCCAGCCCAAAGTTTTCCCTGGATGGCCTCCAAGCAATCAGCGACCTTCTTCTTTGCTGCAGAATTCTTTTTTTCGGTTTCTTCCTGTTGAGGAGAAGCCATAAAAAGGTCTTCCATCTCGTCAATGTGATTTTCTTTCGTGTGCTCATCGGCAGCTGACTTACATATTACAGAATGTGATTATGGTGCACAAAAAAAGTAATGGTTGTGGAATTAGTAGTACAGTTTCAAGTTTCAAGTTTCAAAACAAGATTTACCAAAGTAAAATGTTAAAACCTCCTGAAATTTAGGTAAGCAAGGGGGTTGCAGAGTTATAGCTCCGACCCCGACTGGTTTTACTATTATGATCAATTCAGACTCCTGACTCTGACACCTAGTAGTACTACAATTCCAACTCCCAACACCTAGTAATACTAGGATGCCAACTCAGACTCTCAGTATTCTTAGGAGTCTGAATACTTAAGGTCTTCGTTCTGGTTTTATTTAGAGGCTGAGTTGACTTTTTGATAATATGGTGATAAGCTTGATAAAGCATACCAACACCCTTTTTACAATTTTCCATTCGAAAACATTGCTGTATTTTAAAAAATTGGATGCAACAATTAGTGGAAATTTAGAAGTCAGAGTTGGGTAAAAATTCTGACTCCCACTTCTAAAACTGATAGAAGTTGGGCTCCAACTCCGACTTTCCAAACTGCAAACCTGAAAGCAAATTGCCCGAGTCTCGAAGCCGAAGTATTTCTGGACTTCTTTATCTGGTTGTCAGTAAAACCAAATTGGCAAACTAGCACTGGCCATAGTGACTAACTGTTGTACATTGATAAAAAAGTAAAAAACCTTACCATCTTGTTCATCTGCCAAAGATTGACAAGTTTCCACATCCTCTATTCCACATATCACACTGTACTGCTCTGGTTGTATCTGCAGCAACAGTTTTTTTGTCAGAAAATTCACATGTAAAAAAGAACTAACAAATTTAGGATACCTTTTCAAGTTAACAATTAAAATGAGCAAAATTTATGTGAACAAACATTGTAGCAGTGCAACTTAGAGATAAAGCAATGAAACTATTCAAAAATGTTTGATAAAATGCAAACAGTTAAGTAAAGCAGAATATTGCTTTACTACAGACCAGTGGTGCAAATCGATTGAAATTATTGGGGGACTTTTGTTCTTGAGAGTAATTTTTGTGCAGATGATGTCATATTGAAAGTTATGACGTCATAATTCAGATTTTTATGTCGCAATAAATAGGTTACATTTCCTAAAATGCTCGGTCTTAAAATGCTGTTAAAACTGTTTGCAATTGCCTAACTGTTGCAAAAGTATTCAAAAAGTGCGAAAATTGTTTTAATGCACCAGTAAACCAACTTTGAACCCACTTTGAACAGTTACACAAGATTTTGGATTTCATCCCTAATAAAATAAATCCGTGACATTTTTTTGAAACAATCAAGACAAAAATATTGGAGGTGAAAAATAAATACAAGTCCCTTTGGGGGACATGTCCCCCTCGTCCACCCCTCCCCGGGGATTTGTGCCCTTGCTACACACATACACATAAAGGCTTTGATAAAAAATCTTGAACCTAAAATAGGATTATCTGTGTTTTTGCTACAGTGTTATATGTAATATTTTTACCATGTCTGTTACGTCACTTGAATGGAGTAGAAAAATACTGTCAAAAATGTTTCCATGAAAGAGCATTGCACCTTTGCACACAGATACCACATTTTGCCAACTTCTTGCGATCTGTACAAAAATCGGAAAAGTTAACTTTTTGCTTTACAAAGTGCAAACAAATAGTGTTGTGTTGTTAGTTGACAATATCTATTTTGCTTACCCCTGTAATTTGCTGTAAGTTTTTTGCTTAGTGGGACACAGGATAAGATAACTTTAAAATATATGCGAGCTCAAGGCCATCTAATGGACACCCAGCCGTTTTTAAAAACCTAGGTTGTTACTGCTTTTTAAAATTGTGCATGTCTGCTTTTTGCTTCACCACACTCATAATACTGAATGTGGCCCAAAACGTCTAAGGTCCTCACCTTGGTGTTTAAAACCTTGCACCCGATAGCCCACCTAACAAGTACAGGCCTTCTCAAACTTTCTTGTCTTATAACTCCATGCTAGCAAAAAATATACAAATTAACCCACCTGAAAAGTGGTATAATTTATTGCACAGCAAGTTTTGTTTTTGCTGTCCACTGTTAAAACCACCCGACATTCATGATCATCTGTCATAGAAATACTATCACATACAAAGCACGGTGGAAGGTCGCAACATTTAACCACATCACCATTGCATATTACCACCAGTTGTGGATACTGTGTTGCCAAAATGGTCATTTCTGAAAAACATTTTTTGTGTTCATATTGGAATGCTGTGATAAAACATGGCCAGATAAAAAAGAAAGTTCTGTGACAAATTCAGGAGATATTTAAAATGTTGGCATGCTCTTATATGTTTATTCAATTGATTCATTGCATTACTTAGACCTTTGCAGGAGACAGCTTTGTATGTCATTCACTTTTCATGATAAGCGGCTGCACCAGTGCAAGTGACAGTTTCTTGAACAAACGTTACTGACAGTTTAATTAATTGCACTATGTCCAAAAATATACATCAAAATTTTCCATTTACAAAACAGGAGTTTTAATGTTTCAAACTACTTCCTGCAAATTTTTTTTGGTTACCTTGGGGATTAACTACAGCTTTTCCACAATATAACAAAAAGCAAATTCTTAATAATCTTAGTCTAAGGTGCAGGGTCAGAAAAAAAATAATTTCAAACAAATTTACCTTGATTTTCCTGCCACTGGTAAACTGCAGTAGTAACAGAACAGTAAGCTGTGGGAATGTCAGGTTTCAGGGGCTTGTTTTGCAGATAAACATCACTTTTTTCCTTGTTTTCATTTGTTGCTTCAGCAAAGCCATAACAAATGTCAAACGAGACCCAGCTGCACCCAAACAAATTTCCACTTAAATTCTTTTCAGGTTTTTCAAAAACATACTGCATCCCAGCTATTGTTAAGTTTGGCTTTTCTGAAGACACTCCAATGAAAGTCATCGATTCATTTTTGCTATCATTTGATTGGTTCACTAGAAAAGGCCTTGATATCAATTTGGGTGTAGACAAGTTCACCATCTTTTCTGAGCCAGCACAAGGATCAACAACAACCAGAATACTGTTTTCATGGTCAACACACACTAATTTTGGGCCATGTCCAATGAACCAATGCAGTCCATCTGGTCTTATAGTGTCAACCAAACTACAAAGTGTTAGGGTTTGTTGTGGTTCTTCAACACACTTTACTAGATTTTCTATGGTAAACACTTTGGTACCTGATGACTTTTGGCAGAACAAACCAATGCATGGACAAATGACATTTGTTCTTTTGTTTTCGACATTTTTCAGGCCAACAATCGTCCACTTGCCTTTCAATGGCACTGATATAGTATTTACATTGTCAAATGTTTTGGAGTAGGACTTGTATTGGAACACATTAATCAGCAATGTTGTTTTGTGTTTTTCTGTTAAATGACACTTTGCAAGGACTATATGCCCTCGGTGAAGTGTAATGTACGCATCCATATCCCATGACAAAGCCCACAAAATTTCTACTATTACTGGTTTGTAAATCTGTGATGAATGTACAAAAATGAATTTCGTTAGTGGGTGATAAATGCAAAGGCTTAGAATCAATTGAAGAGTAAAACATGGACATTTGTTAGTCAACATACACCAGGCAAAGCCCAAACCAAAACAGCTAAGTGACATTGCAGAACACCAATACCCGATCAATATTTAGTAGTATTTGTGTAAACTAAATGTTAGACGACTAGTCCTTTGATGCACAACACAAAACACAACAAAAATAAACAACTTTTTAAAAAATTGCAAGTAATAGGCAGAAAACAAAAAATCTTTAGGTGGGGTGGGAAACAATTTAATTGCTTTGGATTTTTCTGCATAAATAAACTAAACCAGTGGAAAAACAGCTGATGATTTACAATGTTTCCTACCCCGCACACCGTCACAATTGCCAAATAAAAGCAAGAAACACATAGTCAGTGTCAATTTATCAAACAGTGGAACCATATGTGCTGGTCTTAATTGCCAAACATTGATTGACCACTTGTAAAAGATTTTGATTTTCCAAAGCGGCTGCAACTCTTTCTTTATCTGCCAGTTGCTTGTTCACAGCCTTTTCGGACTGATGGGTACCTGGTGCGATTTCCACAAGCACTTTGAATCGTGGTGGCAACGTTCGCAATAGACGGACTCTGATTGCCAACCCGATCAATGTAGCCATACTGCAGTGGGGTATTGTTGGTGTAAAAACAACCTAGGAAACACACATTGTGTTCAGTACACAATTACTACTACCACCAATAAAGTGTAGAAATTACACACACACAACACAAGAACTGATTTTTATCTTTTTACTTTACATTCAGTATACCACATCGTACATTATTTAAGAAAATCACAGCAATTCATACAATAAAGTTTGCCATAATTAGGATAAACTTTTGTCAACAATTGGTAAATAAGTTTTTGCTGACATAACAAATTTATGCATACATGTTGCACACAATTCCACAAGTTACACATGTGTACATATTCTGACAACTTAATATGTGAAAAAAGGGGGGGGGGGGTGATCACTATTTGTGCAAAACCATCTGTTTCTACGTAACTTTGTGTTCGATATTAACCTAATCTAAACCCAGAAAAAGAAAATGAAACAAAAAAGCTTCACATGAGCACTCGCATTATGGACTGTGTAAACAGGCCTTATGTTTGTTATTGTTCAGATTACTTGAAATTTAAATATTAGACCAGAGTGTCACAAAGTTCAAAAACCACTGTTTTAGCACAAAAGGATGACAAAAGATTTGTTTGCAATCCATTTTAACACATTTTGCGTATTTCAATGGGAATATTTAGCAAACATCGCAAAACTATCCAATCTGCCCCAAAAAATATTATGTTGCAATTAGACTAATGGGAGAATTTTTTTAGACATTTGCAAATGTCGTGTCGGCTTTTTCACATTTACTAGCTTAAATAGGGGTTAAACCTTGATACAGACACCGTCATATTTCCTTGTCTTCTGTGTACAAATACCCGCAAGTCTTGTGCAAGACCACATGGTTACTGTTTTAAATGTTTATACTGTTATCATAAATTCATGATATTATTTCTCCTTTTTTTGTAAAGGCTTACCGTGATAGAGCTGTTCTCATCATCAACCTTGATGTCATCTTCATTTAGAACCCGCAGGTCCTCCAGCGTTAACGGATGCTCAGGATCGTTTATGTCACGAATCAGGTCAAAAATTTCTCTTGCATCGAACGGGTCACGAACGTCATCATCAAACTCTGTTTTCACTGGAATGCGCACACGGGGTGTAACTCGCTGATGAATTTGCGGGTTGACGTTATCCTTCTGGGACATTTTTACAGCAGTGGAAGCGATTTATAAGCAAAAAGTTTGATAAAAACCTCGTGCACATCTGCAAGCAAAACAATCACCTCAATAGAAATCATTAAACGAATGGGAGAGTCCCGTGTAATGAAATATTTGTTTTGCGAACAAAAAATGCCTTGTGCTTTTTGTCTTTCAATTAGTTTAGGTGTTTTCTTTAGTACAAATAAAGTCGATGGGCAACAACATATTTCGCTTCAAAGCTTTTCGCTAAAAAATATTTTTGCAAAAATCTACACACTAAAGTGAACAAAAATTTTTACAATTTTGTGCATTTCCTGTTGTTCCAAAAGACACATTTACACAAAAACAATTCCTTTAAATGACTATTTTGTTGAATATTTTGTAGCTAAGAACTGTTTGCATCAATCAAAATGATGAAAATTGTGTTCGAACCGTTGTGAAGTACATGTGTGCCTGGCTGGTCCTTTTCTGTGACTTCAAGTCACTCAGTGGTCGTGTAAATTTTTGGCTAAGTTTCAATCTAAATTAATCGCCATTTGCGCACGCAAGCCGTAAACACGGTGCAGGCGATTAAATAGCAGAATGACTAGATATTCTATAGAGCCGGAAAACCCGGCGAAATCGTGCAAGGCGCGAGGCTCAGACCTTCGTGTTCACTTCAAGAATACCAGGGAAACAGCTCAAGCTATCAAGGGATTGCACATCCGTAAGGCGACCCAGTACCTAAAGGATGTTATTGCAATGAAAAGATGCATACCCTTCAGACGTTTTAACGGAGGTGTTGGTCGTTGTGCTCAAGCCAAGGAATTCAAAACAACTCAGGTGTCCTAAGGACTAAAAACCAGAAATTTACTGTCAATATTTTCTCCGAATTTAGGTGGTTGTGTGTTGTGTCTAGGGTATTCTTGTGCCAAACTTTGGTATATTACCCAGTTGTGACAATGTGTATTGTTATTTTGTGCCCCAATGTTGGAGTTCAGTTGTGTGCTAACCAGGTTCTTTAATTTTAAAACTGTTTATTGCCGTAGCCCGGGGGTTTGCTAATACATTTTGGTTAGAATCACAAAGTGTAATCCTGTTGCACTACCCAACATTCTGTTATCATTATTTTCGGAAAACTATAAATGTTAAAGGTTTTTGCCAGTGAAACTTGGGTTGTCACTCACAATTTGTGGACCCTTGCCCCAGCTAACATTGTATGGTCTATTGCTTTTTGTTAAAATGTGGGAAAAAATTTGTTTTCTAAGACTTTTGAGTTTGTGTCATGTAAAGTGTATTGTTTTATGTTTAAAGGGAAGATGGCCGAAGAAGAGTGCTACTTTCTTGCTTCAGATGTTGAAGAATGCAGAAAGCAATGCTGATCTCAAGGGTCTTGATGTTGATTCGCTGGTCATTGATCACATCCAAGTTAATGCCGCTGCTAAGATGAGGCGAAGGACATACAGGTAGATGCTGGTATATGTGAAAATCAATTCATGTTTACTTGTGCCTAGTTGCACTGTTTATTGATTTCTGTTTATAGCAGTGATACTGTTGGATTTTTAGCATAATTTGTTTTGAAACTCCAAAAAACTCAACAGTGTACTTCTAGGTAGATTTTATTACCTCTTGTGATAGCAACAGTAAACATACTGAGTTTCTTAAAATCTCCCAGGTTTTTCGCAATACAGTACCTATTTAAGATATACATTCTAGTAAGAGCTGTGTGTTTATCATGCCAACATGATTGATTGTTGTGGCAAGTCTTGTTTCATGTTTTATGATTCAATGTTTGCTTGCATGCCTCAGAACACAGCTTGACATAATATGCAGAAGTGTCATAGTTCTGGTGTAAAGCATTCCACTTTTACCAGTCTCCAATCACTTCAACAATTTGTAAGGTTGATAAAGCTTATTTTGACATATTTATCATGTATGAAACTAGTGGTAGTAAGGTTTTAAATGGCCATTTATAATTTTAAACATCTTCTGTTGTAGTTTTTATCCCGGATTTTGTTTCAAGCCTTAACATTTTGTAAAAAAACAACTAAATTTCTGTTTGCAGAGCCCACGGTCGTATCANTCATAGTTCTGGTGTAAAGCATTCCACTTTTACCAGTCTCCAATCACTTCGACAATTTGTAATGTTGATAAAACTTGCTTTGACATATTCATCATGTATGAAACTAGTGGTAGTACGGTTTAAATGACCATTTATAATTTTAAACATCTTCTGTTGCAGTTTTTATCCTGGCTTTGTTTCAAGCCTAAACATTTTACACAAAACTTTCTGTTTGCAGAGCCCACGGTCGTATCAACCCATACATGAGCTCACCCTGTCACATTGAAATGATTCTCACCGAGAAGGAACAAGTTGTTCCCAAGGTCGAGGAGGAACAAAAGAAAAAGAAGGTCTCAAAGAAGAAGATGGCACGACAAAAGCTGATGGGTCGCGAATAAAGTGGCAATGCTCTCTCAATAAATTGTCCCCTTTATTGCTCAGACGATGATTCCTTTATGAGATTGTAGGGAATTAGCCAGCTATCTCATTTTTAAGGGATGTTCATAGTAGAACAGATGACCAGTTTGCTATGTCTGTAAATGTCACTAGCTAACGTTTCAAATAAAATCTTGGGGCCCACTATCTCCTTTCCTCATTTTAAGCTTGCTATAACACAAACACGCATTGTTTTAACTAGTGTCGCAATTTATTTTAACACTCACTTCAGTGGGAAACTGTCTAATGAAGACAATCGAAAGTTTCTTAATTCTTTTCAGATAATATTCGGGATCCTAATGTTTTTATCAAACTCACTATGGCCCACTGGCTTAGACGCTGTTGACTGTTTATTGAAGACTAAGCTATCCACCACTAATCATCAGGTTTGCTGACTACGTCAGTTTACATAATGCAGTAAGACACTACTTTGGGCTTATTACTAGCATCACTCATCCTTGTTGATAAGTTGTGCGAGACCAAACTGGTAAGAAATGTGTCATTGTTGTCCTACAAATGCAACAAAACCGTTCTTTTGGTATATTTTGTTCATCTTGTAAACCCCAAATTTAAAAGTGTGCTCGCCGGTCTCACTGCCCTGACCAACACTTTATACTACGCGCCCTCCAGCGCATGTGCATCCTCGCTTAGTCTCTACGGGCTTTGTAAAAGAGATCAAATAACTTTATTCACGTTTAATTCGAAGTCCAATCTGCTGCCGAACGCAGGTTAAAAGCCGAGAAGAGAAAAGTCTAACCGAGTAATTCAAAGCAAAAACGAAACAAGGATAAATAAAAGAAAACCAACGCCCTGAAAACGCAACGAATGAATCAACAATCACCCCACATAGATGGGGGGCATTTAGGTCGAAGCTATTATAGAGAGTGAAGCCGTAGCCATGATGTGTTACAAAGGTCATGATAAAATTTGTAAAAAAATGCTTCTAATCTAGGCCTCGCCACGATTCGACATTTTGCGTGGCTTGATTTTGAGACACAGAGAGACCAGACAGTCGACACACATTTACGGGACTTTTGAGTAGGGTTTGAACATGTTAAAAACGAACAGTTTCACAGTTAAAAGCAAATGTTTTCTCATCGCAATCAGCTCACTATTCTGATTGATAAAAATCTTTTCGTAGGACGTTGGGTTAATTGCGGGGTATTCTGCACAACGAACAATTAAAAACACTCTGTAAAAAGGAATCGATGGCAGTGAAGGGTAGCATTCAGCTCAAGGGTGGAGGAATAACATTGGTCCTGGCGCCAAGCAAATACCCACGAAGATCGCGACTCAAAAACCGGAATTGGAAACCACGTTGAGAATTAAGTGTTACGTGAACTTTTGGTACCGTATTGACATCTTTGTGAATGGTTTTCAACACTCTTCGGCGGAATCAGCGTCCATTGCGTCAAATGGGAACGACGATGGCGGCGTGATCTTTGAAACGCAATCGTACTTGGCGTCCTTGTATTTTTCCCGCAGCGCTTGCTGTGGATGGCTTTCAGCGGCAGTGAAGATTTCACTCAAACGTTTCATGCACGGTACTAGGTCCTGGAGTTCGTACTGCATGTAGTGTTCCATCGTCTCATCCTGATCAACAAAAATGAATGATTAGGTTTGATTTGTCTCTCTGGCATT
>QXVZ01020114.1:1520-21099 GCA_008931825.1 Phallusia fumigata | reverse complement strand
CACAGTAAGTTTTATGTACAGTTGCGATTCAGTTTAAAATGTGTGTGTCAAAGACACTTAACTTTTTATCACTAGACGTTTTCAACCTAAACGCAGGGGTTTTTTGTTGTATATACGTGGTTAACATAGTTTGTGCTTATGCGTGTACAAGTCTACCTGACATCAGGTAACTTAATACAATTCAATAGAACGTAGTGGTTGGTGGATGGGAAGCCATCAAACTGCGTCTGTCGCTTTTGTTCGGTGAGCTTTTGTCTGTACAAAGGTGAACCCAGCTGGAGTCTTGTTCGCTTCAGGACAGAATCGTTGCTGTTTTTATTTAACTGCTTTTATCTACTACAAAGCAAGGTTAATACAAGGTTAATATTTGTGAGACCCTCATTGTGTGAATGCACAAGTAAGTAGGTTTGTCATTTCGTGAATGCATAGGTACGAGAGTTTGTCATTGCGTGAATGCACAAGTATGTGGGTATGTCATTCCGTGAATGCACAAGAACGTGAGTTTGTCATTGCGTAAATGCACAGGCGCGTATGTCCCTCATTGCGTGAATGCACAAGTACGTGAGTTTGTAATTGCGTGAATGCACAAGTATGTCAGTCCGTCTTTGTGTGAATGCAGAAGTACGTGGGTTTGTAATTGTTTGAATGCACAAGAACGTAAGATTGTCATTCGCGCATGCACAAGTATGTGGGTGCGCCATTGCGTGAATGCACAAGAACGTAAGTTTGTCATTGCGTGAATGCACAAGTATGTGGGTGCGCCATTGCGTAAATGCTCAATTACGTGAGTTCCCCAAACGTCATTGTGTAAATGTACAAATGCGCGGATAGGTCATTGCGTGAATGCACAAGTACGTAAGTACGTCAATGCGTGAATGCACAAGTACGTGAGTACTTAATTGCATGAATGCACAAACGCGCGAGTATCACCAACCTAATGTGGTGACGTAGGTATTGGAAATTGCCCGGCGCGTAGGTTTTGGAAACAATGCGAGGGGCCGATGTGGATTGTACAAGTCGGCTTCTGTAGACATCCAGCTGTTTGGCAATCCGACCGTATACACTCAGCTACCTGATATCANGTAGGTTTTCGAAACAATGCGAGGGGCCGATGTGGATTGTACAAGTCGGCGTCTGTACACGTCCTGCTGTTTGGCAACCGTCCGTATACACTCAGCTACCTGATATCAGGTATCCTAATAAAATTCCATGGAACACAGTGGTTGGAGGATGGGAAGCTTTAAACTACGTCTGTCGCTTTTGTTTGTTGAGCGTTTGTCTGGAGAAAGGTGAATCCAGAAAGGTGAAAAAGTGACGCCAGCTGGAGTCTTGTTCGCCTTAGGACAAAATGTTGTTGTTTTCACTCAACTGCTTTTATCTAACACAAAGCGAGATTAACATCTGTTGTGTGTTGGAAAGTTCTCACAGTGGCAAAGTTCCAGCTTGTGGTTGAGAGCGAATATTTTTAGAGGAAGAAATAAATTGAAAAGTAGGCAAAATAATTTAAATTCAAACAACGCATCAGATCTGTAACAAAACTAAAGCAGGTTTCGCCTTAATCTGCTTTTCAATGTCAGATTGTTTAAATTTTTTGGTCTCCAATTAACACAAACGATGCTTAGCATACACAATAACAACATGTTTGTGTAATGTTTTCTTATTGTGTATAGTCTAGCTCTTGTGATTAACAAGTTTCTGTTTACCAAACGTCTTTACTCTTGTCAATGGAACACTATTATATCACCTAATGACAACATCACATATATCGACTTGTTATCGGTCGAGTGATGTCGTCACAAACTTGTTACATATTTGCTCTCGCCACATCTATGTTTATCAGTATTAACAATGATTGCAGTTTAAGAGTTTTTATCAGCGTTTTGCAGCCTTTTCAGGTGTTGATCACTTTTTTATTACTTGTGGCACTTTTAATTTTTAACATATTTATAGCAACTGCAATTTAGTTATAAGTCATAAAGGTTTCTAAGGCGGTGGGAGGCATAGAGTTTTGTAGCAGTAAAAAGCTTTATCACCAGCCTATTGTGGTGACTTAGGTTCTGCAAATTGCACTGCGCGTAGGTTTTGGAAACAATGTGACTGGCCGATGTGGATTGTACAAGTCGGCGTCTGTAGACGTCCAGCTGTTTCGCAATTTGTCCGTGTACACTCAGCTACCTAATATCAGGTAACTTAATACAATCCAATAGAACGCAGTGGTTGGAGGATCGGAAGCCAAACTACGTCTGTCGCATTTGTTCGGTGTGTTGTTGTCTGAACAAAGGTGAACCCAACTGGAGTATTTTTCGCTTCAGGACAGAATTGTTGTTCTCATTTAACTGCCCCATCTAAGACAAACAGAGGTTAATCGTAATTTGTACGTGATTTGTAAGAAAGTCAATGCGTGATTCCGTCATTGCGTAAACGCACAAATGCGTGAGTACGTCATTCCATAAACGCACAAATGCGTGAGTACGTCATTCCATAAATGCACAAGTGCGCGAGTACGTCATTGCACAAATGCACAAATGCGCTAGTTTGTCATTGCGTAAATACACAATTACGTGAGTATTCCATTGCATGAATGTACAAGTGTGCGAGAACGTCAGTGCGCAAATGCACAAGTACTTAATTACGTCATTGCGTAAGTGCTCAAGTAAGTGAGTACGTCGTTGCGTGAATGCACGTGAACGTGAGTAAGTCATTGCATAAATACACAAACGGGCGAGTACGTCATTGGGCAAATGCACTATTTCTTAAGTACGTCATTGCGTAAGATATTAAATACTTGAGTTCGTCATTGCGTAAGTTATAAAATACGTGAGTACGTCATTGCGTAAGTGCAAAAGTACTGAGGTACGTCATTGCATGAATGCAGAATCGAGCTAGTGTTGCTAGACTATGTGGTGACGTAGGTTCTGGAAATTGCCCGTCGCGCAGGTTTTTTAAACAATGCGACGGGCCTATGTAGCTTGTACAAGTCGACGTCTGTAGACGTCCTGATGTCTGACAATTTCTCCGCATACACTCAGTTACCTGACATCAGGTAACTTAATACAATTCAATAGAACTTAGTGGTTGGTGGATGGGAAGCCTTCAAACTACGTCAGTCGCTTTTGTTCGGTGAGCTTTTGTCTGAACAAAGGTGAACCCACCTGGGGTCTTGTTCGCTTTAGAACGGAATTGTTTTTTTAATTTAACTACTTTCAGCTAAGACAAAGCGAGGTTAACATCTGTTGTGTGTTGGAAAGTTCTCACAGTGGCAAAGTTCCAGCATGTTGTTGAGAGCGATTATCTTTTGAGGAAGGAATAAACAAAAAATAGGCAAATTAATTTAATTTAACTAAACATAACATCTGTAATAGAACTTAAGGCAGGTTTTGCCTGAATCTGCTTTTCTATGTCAGATTGTTTGAGTTCATAGATCAACAATTAACACAAACGATGAAAGATTGTAACAGTTTTGCATTTCATGCAAAAGCAAGTTAAGAAAAACCGTTTAGGCTTATTAACTGAACAAATGCTCAAATGAATCTTGTTTGTGTCATGTTTTCTTATTGTGTGTAGTCAAACCCTCGTGATTAATTAGTACCGGTTTACCAAATGACTTTTGTCTCAGCTACAGAACACTATTACGTCACATCATGACGACTTTACAGATATCGACTTGTTATCGGTCGAGTGACGTCGTCACATACTTGTCACTTATTTGCTCTTGTCACATGTATGTTTATCAGTATTACCAATGATTGCAGTTGAACACTTTTTATCAGCGTTTTGCAGCCTTGTCAGGTGTTGATCACATTTTTATTACTTGTCGCGTTTTTAATTTTCAACACATTTAAAGCTACTGCAATTTAGTCATAAAATAGTAATGTTCCTATTGCGGTGAGGGGATCAAGTTTTGTCGCAGTAAAACGCTTTATTGCCAACCTAATGTAGCGACGTAGGTTTTGGAAATTGCCCGGCGCGTAGCTTTTGGAAACAATGTGACGGGCCGATGTTGATTCTACAAGTCGGCGTCTGTAGACACCAGGTTACCTGATATCAAGTGACACGATGTAATTCAATAGAAGTTAGTGGTTGGATGATCGGAAGCCTTCAAACTTCGTCTGTCGCTTTTGTTCGGTGAGCTTTTGTCTGTACAAAGGTGAACCCAGCTGGAGTCTTGTTCGCTTCAAGACAGAATTGTTGTTCTCATTTAACTGCCCCATCTAAGACAAACAGAGGTTAATTGTAATTTGTAGGTGATTTGTAACAAAGTCAATGCGTGATTACCTCATTGCATAAATGCACAAGTGCGCGAGTACGTCATTGTGTAAGTACACAACTACGTGAGTACGTCATTGCATGAATGTACAAGTGTGCGAGTACCTCAGTGCGCAAATGCACAAGTACTTAATTACGTCATTGCGTAAGTGCACAAGTAAGTGAGTACGTCATTGCGTAAGTGCACAAGTAAGTGAGTAAGTCATTGCACAAATGTGCAGTAGGTCATTGCACAAATGCGATGCGCGAGTAGGTCATTGGGCAAATGCACAATTTCTTAAGTACGTCATTGCGCAAGTGCCCAATTACCAGAGTACGTCATTGCATTAATGCACAAGTACGTCATTGCGTGAATACACATTACGTGAGCAAGTCATTGTATGAATGCACAAGTGTGCGAGTACGTCATTGCGTAAATGCACAAGTACTTAAGTACGTCATTGCGTAAGTGCACAAGTAGGTGAGTACGCCATTGTGTGAATGCACAAATGCGCGAGTATGTCATTGCGCAAATGCACAATTCCTTAAGTACGTCATTGCGTAAGAGCTTTTGTCTGTGCAAAGGTGAACCCAGCAGGAGTTTTGTCCGCTTCAGGACAGAAATGTTATTGTTTTTATTTAACTGCAATTATCTCAGACAAAACGAGATTAATCGTAATTTGTACATGATTTGTAAGAAAGTCAATGCGTGATTCCGTCATTGCGTAAATGCACAAGTATGTCAGTTCGTCATTGCGTTCATACACAACAACGCACGTGAGTACGTCATTGCATGAAGGCACAAGTACGTGAGTACGTCATTGAATGAATGCACAAATGCGCGTGAGTACGTCATTGCGCAAATTCACAAATACATAAGTACGTCATTGCATAATGCACAAATACGTGAGTACATCATTGCATAAATGCACAAATACGTGAGTACGTCATTGCATAAGTGCACAAGTATGTGAGTTCGCCATTGCTTAAATGCACAATTACGTAAATACGTCATTGCGTAAATGCACGATTGCGTGAGTACGTCATTGCGTAAATGCACAAGTACGTAAGAACGTCATTGAGTAAATGCACCAGTACGTGAGTACGTAATTGCGTAAATGGTCATATGATAGGGATGTTCATATATTTGAGATAAAGTTTTGTCTAGTTCTTTAGTAGCTCAAAAATAAACCTAATGCGATGGGATTTACGTCGTGAAAAATAATTGAGGCAGCAGTTTTTACGCTAACTTAAAAAATTACATAGATTGTTGCGTCAGTAGGTTGTGTGTTTACAAGTCGGCGTACGTGTACAGCAAGCTACCTGACATCATGTAACTTAATACAACTCTATAGAACATAGTGGTTGGAGGATGCGAAGCCATCGAACTACGTCTATCGCTTTTGTTCGGTGAGCTTTTGTCTGTACAAAGGTGAACCAAGCTGGGGTCTTTTCGCTTCAGATAATGACTACAGCGTTTGTCGAAATGTAGAAATTATTTTTTCACGTAAGTTATCATTGGTGGAGAGTTTACAGTGTGAGCAACTACGTCACAATCTCACACATTGACACAAAAGGAAAATATTGCTGACCCACTTTTTTGTCTGCTAAATGCGCGAGTACGTTATTGCGTAAATGCACAAGTTCGTGAGTAAGTCATTGCGTAAATACACAATTACGTGAATACGTCATTGCATAAATACACAATTACGTGAGTACGTCATTGCGTGAATACACAATTACGCAAGATGCACAAATGCACGGATACGTCATGGCGTGAATGCACAAGTGCGAGATTATTGCCAGCTAAATGTGGTGCCGTAGGCTTTGGAAATTGCCCGGCGCGTAGTTTTAGGAAACAATGCGACCGCCGATGTGGAATGTACATTTTGGCGTCTGTAGACATCCAGGTGTTTAGAAATCAGTCCGTATACACTCAGCTACCTGATATCAGGTAACTTAATACAATTCAATAGACCTTAGTGGTTGGTGGATGGAAAGCCTTCAAACTACGTCAGTCGCTTTTGTTCGGTGAGCTTTTGTCTGTACTAAGGTGAACCCAGCTGGGGTCTTGTTCGCTTCAGGACAGAATTGTTGTTGTTTTCATTTAACTGTTTTCAACTCAGACAAAGCGAGGTTAATCGTAATTTCTTCATGATTTGTAAGAAAGTCAATGCGTGATTCCCTCATTACATATTTTCGCAAAAACGAGAATCCGTGAGTATGTCATTGGTGAATGCACAAATTTTGAAACTGAAATCAACGGGTTTTGCCAGAATTGTGATTGTTGTTAACCTCTGTTAATGGAAAAAATGCCTGATAAGATTATGCTCAGCCATCAGTTAAGCTTTTGGCCTGATTGCAGTGCAGTTGACACATTTTCGATCGTTGCGTTTTTGACGCGAGTAACATCTGTTTGACACGATATGGCGCAACTGAGTAACTAGATTTCGAAAGTATGTGCGATTCACGAATTACTGTGTTCGTGACATCTAGTTTGTATCAAGACACTGTCAGCTTTTCAAAAGCTGTCACACAAGATGGTGTTGACTTAGAGGTGTGTCAATTTTTTTGTCAAATTTAGGACACTACTTGTTTTGGGCAAATTTTTTTGTTTTACACTTTGAATTATTTTCGACATGGAACACTTTTGTTGTATAAGACTTTTTGAGTTATTGAAGCTTTTTCGCTTCGAGCGAAGATTCTGTTTTTGAATGAACTCTGTAGAGAAAAGGTTGAAATGTGTAAAATTTTTTACCTTATTGTAAGGAAATATTTAAGAACTAACTTTGTACCAACATTCTGTTAGGAAGTTGAATTTGACTAGTAAAGTAAGCAAGGACGATCAAGTAAAATGTTTGACTTAAAAATGCGCGTGTATAAAAAGGTTGAACCAGATTCCCAAATGTAAAAGAACGAAAGTGAAAAAATGTGGCGGTTC
This sequence comes from Phallusia fumigata, assembly GCA_008931825.1. Lineage (NCBI taxonomy): Eukaryota > Metazoa > Chordata > Ascidiacea > Phlebobranchia > Ascidiidae > Phallusia > Phallusia fumigata. Next base: position 13,913 of record QXVZ01020114.1, on the reverse strand, counting down.
TTTGGTGACGGTGCCCTTGACGCTTTAATTAGCAATGTCTTGTGGCGGTATATACCTGAACCGGGAACAAAGGTGAACTATAAGCAAAAACCTTCGGCTTGAGGAGGTAAGGTCGGACGAAGGAGAGGGGGACGATTGTCGAGAAACTCGAAAAAAGGGGGCGAGAAAGGATGGACCAGGGTCGATGAATCCCCATCTAAGTATCAAACCTGGCTGGGGAGGGCAAAGCCTTACGATCCAGCACGGGGCCTGAAGGCCTTCGTAAACCTTGAAATCGTTCTTGATCAAACCAAATCATGTGCTGGATGAACCAATCATGAGACCAGGAAGCGGCAGTGTATAGATCCTGCCCTACTGTGCTTGTGAAAGGGGAAATCTGGGCGGACGAATGGGAGTTCACCGATCGAAAATTAACTGATCAATAGGATCAGGCTTTTCCTTTCAAAAAAATTTACAAAGGGGATCTGAGTGAGACACTGTTGAAGCAAGTGATTACTTGCGTTAGAAATCAAGGGACCTCCATCCCTTCAGTTAATAGACCGGCACAAATAGTGGCGGGTATGATATTCTGAGCTAACAACCAGCAAGGGGCAGGCCTTGACGGAGGTTGTGGCTTTTAAATAATGGGCGCGAGTGAGTTACACAAAATAAAAAACAAAGCAGTAAAAAAATGTGGCTCACCCGTTGGAGGACGGAAGACTGACTGTAAGCAGTAACAGTGGACACCGAAAATAGCGCCAGGTGAATCCATTGTCCCTTTACACGACCACGGAACATAAATGTATGAAGTTTGTGTTTAATTGTAACATGTAGTTTGGCGACCACCCTAGAACGCGTTGAACTATGTACATACGCGTTGATTCCTTGAAATAGGGCTTTAATTGAGTTTTAAAAACACTATCCCTTTAGTAAAGAGGTTCTTACGAGAATAGAAATCTTGAAAATCGCTGCACATAACTAATCTGTTTTGTGTTTCGATTCTGTTTCAATAGGAAACCCACTAGGTCAGATTTCCAAATATAAATATGTAAAAAAGTACGTGAGAACATCATTTCCTCAATCCAATAGTACGTAAGTATGTTATTGCGTGAATGCACAAGCCCGTTAGTACGTTACTACGTAAATGCACAAATTTGTGAGTCTGTCATTGCGTTTTTGAACGAAGACGTGAGTACTAAAAAGCGTACGTCATTGCGTAAATGCACAAGTACATGATTTTGTCATTGCGATCTTCTACAAAGAGGTCAATGCGTTAGTGCACAAGTACGTGAGTACGTCACTGCGTAAATACACAAGTTTGTAAGTCTGTCATTGCGCTTTTGTTCAAGACGTGAGTACGTCATTGCGCGAATGCACGTGTACGTGAGTACTTTAACGCGTTAATGCACAAGTACGCGAGTACGTTATTGCGTAAATGCTCAAGTACTTAAGTATCTCATTGCGTTTATGTACAAGCACGTGAGCCGCCGTTGCGAGAATGCATAAGTACGTGAGTATGTAATTGCATAAATGCACTAGTACGTGAGTACGTCATTCCGTAAACACACAAGTACGTGAGTGCGTCATCGCGTAAATGCACTAGTACTTGAGTATATTATTGCGTAAATGCACATGTTCGTGAGACTGTCTTTGCTTTTTTTGTACAAAGACGTGAGTACGTCATTGCGTAACTGCACAAGTGGGTGAGTACGTCATTGCGTAAATGCACACGTGCGCGATAGGTCATTTCTTAAATGCACAAGTACGTGAGAACGTCATTTCTTAAATGCACTAGTTCGTAAGTATGTTATTGCGTAAATGCACAAGTGTGTGAGTACGTCAATACGATCTTGTACAAACAAGTCAATGAATTAATGCACAAGTGCGTGAGTACGTCATTTCTTAAATGCACTAGTTCGTAAGTATGTTATTGCGTAAATGCACAAGTGTGTGAGTACGTCAATACGATCTTGTACAAACAAGTCAATGAATTAATGCACAAGTGCGTGAGTACGTCATTTCTTAAATGCACTAGTTCGTAAGTATGTTATTGCGTAAATGCACAAGTGTGTGAGTACGTCAATACGATCTTGTACAAACAAGTCAATGAATTAATGCACAAGTGCGTGAGTACGTCATTTCTTAAATGCACTAGTTCGTAAGTATGTTATTGCGTAAATGCACAAGTGTGTGAGTACGTCAATACGATCTTGTACAAACAAGTCAATGAATTAATGCACAAGTGCGTGAGTCCGTCATTGCCCAAATGCACAAGTTTGAGTGTCTGTCTTTGCATTTTTGTACAAAGACGTCATTGCGCGAATGCACGAGTACGTAAATACGTCAATGCGTCAATGCACAGGGCCGAGAGTAAATCATTGCGCGAATTAACAAGTACGTGAGTACGTCATTGCGTAAATGCAGAAGTACCTGAGTATCTCATTGCGTTTATGTATAAGCACGTGAGCCGCCGTTGCAGGAATGCATAAGTACGTGAGTGTGTAATTGCATAAATGCACTAGTACGTGAGTACGTTATCCCGTAAACACACAAATACGTGAGTGCGTCATCGCGTAAATGCACTAGTACTTGAGTATATTATTGTGTAAATGCACAAGTACGTGAGTGTGTGATTGCGTAAATGATCATAAGATAGCGATGTTCGTATTTATGTGATAAAGTTTTGTGTAGTACGACAGTTCTTTAGTAGCTTAAATAGCTTTGGTACCCACCTAATGCGGCTGGATGTAGTTTTCATTGACCGGTTTTCATCAGTACGAGAAGATTGGAAAAAATAAACTGATTGACGTGCCTAGCACTTTCCGGGCATAAAAACACGCAATTTGATCCGAGTCGTCGATGTGTGCGTAGGTTTTGGAAACAATGTTACGATGTGTTTTGTATAAGTCGGCGTCCGTAGACACCCAGCAGTCTGGCATTCCGCATCTATAATTAGGGGCGAGTTCTGTTCGATGAATGAAGTAAAGTAGAAAGCATTACACAATAATTACAAATAAACATTACGTTGTGAAAATTGATTGAGGCAGTTGTTTTTATTTTACCTTCAAAATTATATAGTTTGTTGCTTCAGTAGGTTTGAGTGCTTGTGCTTGAAAAAATCGGCGTCTGTTTACACCCAGCTACCTGACATTCATACTACGTCAGTCGCTTTTGTTCGGTGAGATTTTGTCTGTACAAAGGTGAACCCAGCTGGATCATGTTCGCTTCAGAACGGAATTGTTATTTTCACTCAACTGCTTTCAGCTAAGACAAAGTGAGGTTGACATCTGTTGTGTGTTGGAAAGTTATCACAGTGGCAAAGTTTTAGCATGCAGTTGAGAGCGATTATCTTTTAGGGATGAAGTAAACTGAAAAGTAGACAAAATAATTTAATTCAAATAAACATTACATCTATAGCAAAACTTGTATTCGCCTAAATCTGCTTTTCAATGTCAGATTGGTTAAGTTCTGTGATCAACAATTATCACAAACGATAACAGATTATAACAGTTTGTCACAAACGATGGCAGATTGTAACAGTTTTACATTTAACACAAAAGCAATAACCCTTTAGGCTTATTAACTAAACCGATGCTCAAATGAAACTTGTTTGTGTAATGTTTTCTTATTGTGTATAGTCAAGCCCTTGTGATTAATTAGTACCGGTTTACCAAACGTCCTTACTCTTCCCTGTAGAACACTATTACATCACATATATTGACTTTATTATCGGTCGAGTGATGTCGTCACAAACTCATGACTTATGTGCTCTCGCCAGATCTATGATTATCAGTATTACCAACAATTGCATATTATTTAATGATGATATTTGATGCCATATTGTGGTACTTGCAACAGCCTAATAATTTTTATCAGCGTTTTGTAGCCTTGTAAATTTTAGGTTTTATTACTTATCGTATTTTGTTATTGTTGCAACATATTTTTTGCTACTGCAATTAAGTCATTAGACAGAAATGTTCCTATGCGGGATATAGTTTCCAAGTACTTGAGTATGTCATTGCGTTAATGCATAAGCACTTTTGCCGTTTTTGCGTTAATGTACAAGTACGTGAGTACGTCATTGCGTTAATGCATAAGTACGTGAGCCGTCTTTGCGTCAATTTACAAGTACGTGAGTATGTCATTTCGTTAATGCAAAAATGCGTGAGTACGTCATTTCGTGAATGCACAAGTACGTTAGTACGTCATTGCGTTAATGCAAAAGTACGTTTATACGTCATTGCGTAAATGCACAAGTACGTTAGTACGTCATTGCATGAATGCATAAGTACGTGAGCCGTCTTTGCGTAAATGCTCAAGTACGTTAGTACGTCATTCCGTAAATGCACAAGTGTGCGAATATGTCATTGCGTAAATGCACAATTACGTGAGTACGTCATTCCGTAAATGCACAAGTGTGCGAATATGTCATTGCGTAAATGCACAATTACGTGAGTACGTCATTCCGTAAATGCACAAGTACGTGAGTACGTCATTGTGTAAATGCACAAGTACGTATATTATTTGTTTAAAAAATCCAAACTTTTTATGGTCCTTGCCAATTCGATGAACAAAATTTGTTCGGTTGTTACTTTAGGTTTTATACCGTTCTGCATCACATGTGTGGTTGCCCTCGCGTATTTTCATCCAGTATTTTGCAGCCGTTTAATTTTGCAGAAATGGCGTTTTCATATTAGCGTGTCGCATGAGTAATGCAAGTAGCAAGTCGTCACAAAGTGTGCAAAAACGGGATATTTTTACCCAAAGTCGAGTAGATACATTTAAATTTGATGCAAATTTTCAGCGCCCAAACCGTAATATATCAAAAGATAAGGTGTGATTTTGCACCATCTAAGACAAACAGAGATTAATCGTAATTTGTAGGTGATTTGTAAGAAAGTCAATGCGTGATTACTTCATTGCATAAATGCACAAATGCACAAATGCGCGAGTTTGTCATTGCGTAAATACACAATTACGTGAGTAGTTCATTGCATGAATGTACAAGTGTGCGAGAACATGATTGCGCAAATGCACAAGTACTTACGCGAGTACGTCAATGCGCAAATGCAAAAATGCGCGAGTACGTCATTGCATTAATGCACAAACGTGTGAGTATTGCCAGCCTAATGAGGTGACGTAGGTTTTGGAAATTGCCCGGCGGGTCGCTTTTGGAAACAATGTGACGTGCCGATGTGGATTGTACAAGTCGGCGTCTGTAGACGTCCAGCTGTTTGGCAATCCGACCCTATACACTCAGCTACCTGATATCAGGTAACTTAATAAAATTCAATGGAACATAGGGTTTGATGGATGGGAAACCTTTAAACGACGTCTGTCGCTTTTGTTTGGTGGGCGTTTGTCTGGAGAAAGGTGAAACCAGAAAGGTGTAAAAGTGACGCCAGCTGGAGTCTTGTTCGCTTCAGGACATAATTGTTGTATTCACTTATCTGCCTTTATCTAAACAAAGCGAGGTTAACATCTGTTGTGTGTTGGAAAGTTCTCACAGTGGCAAGGTTGTAGCATGTAGTTGAGAGCAAATATTTTTAGAGGAAGAAATAAACTGAAAAGTAGACAAAATAATTTAAATCAAATAAACATCACAACTGTAACAAAATTTTAAAGCAGGTTTGCCTGAATCTGCTTTTCAATGTCAGATTGTTTAAGTTGTTTGGTCTCCAATTAACACAACCGATGCTTAGCATACACAATAACAACATGTTTGTGTAATGTTTTCTGATTGTGTATAGTCAAGCCCTTGTGATTAATTAGTACCGGTTTACCAAACGTCTTTACTCTTGTCAATGGAACACTATTATATCACATAATGACGACATCACATATATCGACTTGTTATCGGTCGAGTGACGTCGTCACAAACTTGTCACTTATTTGCTCTCGCCACATCTATGTTGATCAGTATTACCAATGATTGCAGTTTAACAGTTTTTATCAGCGTTTTGCAGCCTTGTCAGGAGTTGATCACTTTTTTATTGCTTATCGCGTTTTTAATTTTCAACACATTTATAGTTACTGCAATTTAGCCTAAATAATGTTCCTATGGCGGTGGGGGGATAAAGTTTTGGATTTTACAAGTCGGCGTCTGTTGACACTAAGCTACCTAATATCAGGTAACTTAATAAAATTCAATAGAACGTATTGGTTGGAGGATGGGAAGCCTTCAAACTACGTCTGTCGCTTTTGTTCGGTGAGCTTTTGTCTGCACAAAGGTGAACTCAGCTGGTTTCTTGTTCGCTTCAGGACAGAATTGTTGTTCTCATTTAACTGCCCCATCTAAGACAAACAGAGGTTAATNATATCAGGTAACTTAATAAAATTCAATAGAACGTATTGGTTGGAGGATGGGAAGCCTTCAAACTACGTCTGTCGCTTTTGTTCGGTGAGCTTTTGTCTGCACAAAGGTGAACTCAGCTGGTTTCTTGTTCGCTTCAGGACAGAATTGTTGTTCTCATTTAACTGCCCCATCTAAGACAAACAGAGGTTAATCGTAATTTGTACGTGATTTGTAAGAAAGTCAATGCGTGATTCCGTCATTGCGTATACGCACAAATGCGTGACTACGCCATTGCATTAATGCACAAGTGCGCGAGTACGTCATTGCGTAAATACACAATTACGTGAGTACGTCATTGCATGAATGTAGAAGTGTGCGAGTACGTCAATGCGCAAATGCACAAGTACTTAATTACGTCATTGCGTAAGTGCACAAGTAAGTGAACACGTTATTGCGTGAATGCACATGAACTTGAGTACGTCGTTGCGTAAGTACACAAGTACGAGAGTACGTCATTGCATGAATGCACAAATGTGCGAGTACGTCATTGGGCAAATGCACTATTTCTTCAGTACGTCATTGCGTAAGTGCACAAGTAAGTGAACACGTTATTGCGTGAATGCAAATGAACTTGAGTACGTCGTTGCGTAAGTGCACAAGTACTTAAGTACGTCATTGCATGAATGCACAAACGGTCGAGTATCGCTAGACTATGTGGTGACGTAGGTTTTGGAATTTGTCCGGCGCGTAGGTTTTGGAAACAATGCGAGGGGCCGATATGGATTGAATAAGTCGGCGTCTGTTAACGTCCAGCTGTTTGGCAATCCGTCAATATACACTCAGCTACTTGATATCAGAAAATTTAATGGAACGTAGTGTCTGGTGGATGGAAAGCTTTTAAAACTACGTCTGTCGTTTTGTTCGGTGAGCTTTTGTCTGTGCAAAGGTTAACCCAGCTGGAGATTTGATCGATTCAGGACAGAATTGTTGTTGTTTTCTCGTAACTGCTTTCATAACAAACAAATCTAGGGTTTTCGTAATTTGTACATGATTTGCAAGAACGTCAATGCGTGATTCAGTAATTGCTTTACAAAGCGTGTTGTATTATTTGTCAAGGTAACTAATGTTTCTCTAAAATTCTTAATCAAACTGTAAATACATTGCTTCCTTTGACTCGGATTCTATTTGAATAAGAAAATAAACGAACAATCTGAAGTGCAAAACTGTGTGAGGATTCTATCCTAGTAAGTTCAGGAACTTCGAGGACGTAAGGGGTAGAGTTTATTGAAACATTTGGATGCATCGATTGGTGTGTTTAACCCTTACCTCTAAAGGTATTTAACACTAGCCAGCCCCCTAAAATGGGTCAAATTAATAAACAGTATCCAAACCTGAAAAAATTGGGACATTTTGTAGAACATTCTATACTGGTGCATCGATTTCTGTGTTTCACCCAAGCGATCTGTTGACCTGCTAGCCCTCAAAAGATTGTAGATTGGGACATTGCTGTGTTTAACCCTAAAGCCTCACATACTGTCCCCTCAAGATAGTAGATTGGGACATGGTTGCGTCATTCCGTTTAATTCAGTAATATTGTAATCACCAACTCTTTCTTAAATCAAACAAACTGTATTAACCTTTTAAAAATATTTGCAACAGTTCTGTATACAAGTTTGCACCCAATAACTTTTAACATGTATAAGAAAATACGAGGTCTCAAAAAGGCGTAAAAAGACGATTTGGCCAATAAAAATGTAACTATAGGACCAAAGTATAATAATGTAGAGTATATATACCTTTCTTAAAAGGGGTTATTGTGTATGTGGAATCGCAATGTGGTAAAAGCTACTTTTGTAGCAATTTGTTTGTTTTACGGCAGAATTTTGGAAACACGATACAAAATTCGTGCTCGTGCTCCTAAGCACATGTTTATCATTTTTTGTGTTTATTTACCCAATTGTGATAGATGCGATTTGGTATAAATTTATCTTGAAGAATGTATGGACAAAACATTTAGGTGTTGAAAAACATTTAACATGAAGATAAAAAAGGTGCTGCGACTGACCACGAGTTTCAGATTGCCGCAAAATCTACTTTCAGTAAAGATATTTCACTCACAAACTGTAATTAAACTGTGTTGCAGAAGTGACGTCATTATAGCATGACGTCATCATACTGGTTTAATTTTTTGACAAGTTTGTGCAGTCAACCATAGCGCTCGTTCCATGCACGACGTTTTACGCTCCAAGCGGGTTTCCTAACAAGCTTTGTGCAGTCAATCATAGCGCTTGTTACATGTACGACTTGCATGCTTAAAAAGGTTTTCCTAACGAACTTTGTGCAATCAATCATACCGCTCGTTCCATGCACGACTTTTTACGATCAAAGCGGGTTTCCTAACGAGCTTTGTGCAGTCAATCATACCGCTTGTTACATGTACGACTTGCACGCCTAAAAAGAGTTTCCTAACGAACTTTATGCAGTCAACCATAGCGCTTGATACATGCACGACTATGCACGATTAAGACTGGTTTCCAAGGTTTCATCACGTAGTCAACCTTTGCGCTTGTTACCTGAATACCTTTGTACGCTTACAGAAAATTTCCTAACGAACTTTGTGCTGTCAACCATAGCGCTTGATACATGCACGACTAAAACGAATTCCTAACAAAAGAGTTCGAGATTCGTGCAGTCAACAATATTTAGGCGTGTATCCGTGAATACGTCATGGCGTGAGTTTACAAGAACGTGAGTTCGTGACTACAACTTTGCGTGAATGCAAGTGTGGGGGTCAGAACAGCGAGGTATGGCAGATTGTGTTGATACTACGGCTTGATTTTTTATTGTTACTTAACATCTGTTAATGGAATCAACGCCGGACCCTGTTATGCTCAGCCCTCTTTTAAGCTACTCGCCCTAATGTAGTTCAGGTGACACATTTTTGATCGATGCGTTTTTGACGAAAGTAACATCTGATTATACTCTAGATGTCGCAATTGATCTGTCGTGATATTTAGTTTGTATCTCGACATTGTCAGGGCACTCAGCTTTTACAGTTTAGTAAACACACTTGATTTGTGTATGGGATATGTTTGGAAGAATACTCGGAGACTTTGTAATCAGGCAACGTTGGTTTATGATGCGCAAAGAATAAATTAGTGGACAGAATGAGACTTGAAAATGTGTTTGTATTTTAAATTGGTGAATAGCTGTCACGTAAGATGATAGTGTTGTCACATTATCTAAGATATTAAGTCAGTTTGTTGTGTTTAAATTGTAGTCATATTAAAGACACTACTTATTTAGACAAAAGTTATTTGTTTACAGATTGATTTCTTATCGAGATTTTTCAGTTATTTGGCATGCTTGTGAAAGCAGTCGTGTTAATTGTATTGGTTTGATCTGTTTGAGTTTGCTCTGAATAACCCTAGAAGTTTTTTTTACAGCTTCTAAAACGTTTTTGTTGACGATTTTGTACCTTTCCCAATTTCCGACTAAAGACTTATAAATTAGATTTAGACTTATAAATTATATTTGATATCTTGTGTTTATTTAGGCCTTAAGGTTTTAACAAAAAAACAGAAAAAGTAAATTTAACCTTAATTAACCCAAGCGATGGAATCAGACGAAAGCAAGACTGACAATGTTGGTGAACATCATGAGGTAAGTATGGACCTGGCTTTTGGAAAATTCCAAATGTAGGATTGGTAATTTCCTAATTAAAACTGGGACAATTTGCAAAAACATAAAGAAAAATTGACTTTATGTTTCAAAAAGCTTGAAACAACTGTAAGTAAAAAATTTTGGGGTAAAATTTCATGATAAAAAATGTGATGATTTTCCGTGAAACGCAATAAAGATAAATAAAAATTCTAAAGATTTTACACAATTTTCTTACCTGTCGGTATATATCGTTTGAAGAGGCTTTAAAATATGCATTCGTTCAAGGAGTCAAAGAAAACTTTGTTGAAATTACAAGGTTGTGAAGTTGTCGTTCCTGCAAACGCAATGAAAAGAGATTGTGAAATTGAGCTAATTGTTCTAAAAGATTATGGCTATGACGAAGTAAGTAGTTAAAGTGTTCTTAACGGTCAAAATGTACGAAGTGCGAGTGAGGCTACTGGAACTAGGCTTTTGCATCTGTCAATCATTGTGGCATCAATGTTGAATCAACAGAAGTAAAGAACTTCTTCATTTGGTTAAAACACACTTTTTTGTGTAATTTTTTTAACTATTTGGCCTTCAAAGCTGTAAATGTGCTTTTTAAATCTTAATAAAACTGCTACATAGCCTATAAACGGAAGACTGAATGTTTAAAGTTGGAAATATTGTGAGTATTATTTAGCAAAATGTAATACCTAACATTACTTGATCACATGGTTAAGTAGAAATATTAAATCAGATGGTTTAATAGTTTAAGTCTTCAGCAATTAGTTTTTGTATCTTAAAAGCCTTTGAAGTTTTTGGTGGCACTGGACTAGGTCATGTGATAAACAAGTACAATAACTATTGATGGCTGTTTGTTATCTAATTCAGATTTCTCCAAATGATGACAACGAACCGTTTATTGAAAGACTGGCTCCTGTGGTAAAATTTAAACCAGAAAATTTGCAACTCGTTCAACCAATTGAGATAAAACTACCAACATGTTTTCGAAACACTGGCAAATCACCTATTGAAGTTTTGGTACGAATTTCTGAAATAGTAATAAAAGCAAAGTTGCCGAAAAACCATAACATCGTTTTTCGAAGGTTCGACAAAATATAAACAGGGAATGGAAAGTGATAGAAAAACTAAAAATGGATGCAACAACCAAATCCTTTGCTTTCAAGACATTTACATTGAATCCGTATGTAAGTTGTGTTTTTTTTGTGCAACAAAGTCTTTTAAACTCTAATTCGTTTCAGGGTCGACGTTGTGCTCAATGACACAACTTTGTTTCACCAACTTGAAAGAGAGAAATGCCTGAAAGTTACATTGGTTGATGAAGAAGATCCAGGAATATTGAAAGCTTTGTTGACAGTTTCAGACAACATTAGCTCTGCAATACAACCCAGTTCCGATACAGTTGTTTGCCAAGAAAATTTTGTTTTGAGGTAAGTAGATTGAATTTTTGATCAAAACGACAACATTCATTAAAAGCAAATTGACTATCCCGCTTTGAACTTGTCAATGGTAGGTCACGTTTTAACAAAATTCAAAAACATACACATTAAGTAACTGAGCCACTTTTGTTTTGTAATTTAAATTTTGTTTTGAAACTTATTTTCAATATTTTTTATAGGTTTAAAAAGTCGTCTCATTTCTTGGTTTAAAAATTTGATTAATAATAACAATTATAAGTGATTAATAAATTTACACAAACATTTGCGTTAAATTATTGAATTGGAAAGGAACTTAGTAATATCAACACCTTGCCTTTTTTGATTGAGACAAAGCTCCAAAAATAACTGATTGTAAATTTGTATATGGCGCCAGAACCCTTTAAACAAAACTAATGTTTCAATATTTGTTTGTTTTCTGATGACGATGTGATAGATGTAAATCTTTTATTTAACAGAAGCAGAGAAAATAAACTGTCACTATCCATCAAACAGCCGGATGGTTTTATAATCGATAAGCAAGTCTTAATTGACGCATGGAAAAAAACAACGGTTGAACAGATATTGATATTGAGGCTAAACCAGGCTGTTAACACTTCCGTGATCATAGGGGAATATGATTACCAATTTTCAATTTCCGCAAAAGCGCAATTTGATGATGTGATCTTTCTCACAAAGATCGTCATCACCGGACAAATTCTATCTGGTAAATATTAAAATAAATAACAAATCTCTTTATTTTGCCCAAAAAGAATTAACGGCGTTTTGTCGTATGACTCGCAATACGTTGGCCTTAAACTGGAATGTTCTGGGTGAGACTTGCCGTTTTGCTTTTAATCAACAAACGAAACTTAGTGCAACATTGCCTTGCGCATTTGTGATTTAGGAAAATGTGAAATGATATTTTGCTTTAACTGGTTGACATTTCTGTAGACTTTCGTCGTCGGCTGTGTGACAAAGCGATGAAGATGTTTAATCCTGAGGTGAGTGCGTTGATTTTGTTAACTTTGTTTAAAA
>QXVZ01020110.1:0-21603 GCA_008931825.1 Phallusia fumigata | reverse complement strand
TTTAAAGCAAAATTTGACAGAGCGATTATGGCTGACAGCTTAAAGACCCGTTTCAGGTCTGTATTAAACACGAGCAGCATATGTGCAGCATATCGATTTTGCTTGAACAATACTCTCCAGATTTCTACTGTACCGCAGTGGTAACAGCTTTTAATTCAAGTGGTTACCAAACGGCTGTTTTGCATGCTTTGGTGTAGTGTAGAGTGCAGACAGCTGGAAATATCAGAGGAGCAATACGTCTTTTAATTAAGGTCGAACCTTGGGGCGACAACAGCCGACCGCAATGTTTTGCCAACTGCATGGCTTTCGCAAAACTTCAGCGGTCGCCAAAATAATGTTCTTAATTTATGCAGAAAACGACATTGCACGCTTTGTGCGCCCGCCTGAAGCTTTCCTGTTTGGGAACAATAGTGCATTAGGTTTAGAGAGCTTAGACGCACCCAGGAAAGTAGTTGAGACCCTTCGATAATCTGAGAGCGAGAAGTATAAGCACATCAGATTACAACAGGGCATTACGCTATTCGTTTATAATGCGTATCCTTAATTAGACAGCGTTATGGACAAAAATGGCTAATTGTTTTGTGGTAATTATTTGTGACAGAAGTACGAATTTAGAATTTTAGGGTACTAGGGTTTAATCAGTTAATTTTAATTAGAAAAGCGCTGATCGTTAGGACTACGTAAGAATGGCAACCTGTGGCCGCCTCCGTTTAATTGAACAGGGTCTCAAGACAGCTCCATTTATTGTGGTAAGTATTTTAAATGTTTCGCTACCTTCTGAAAGAAGCTCAAAACTTTAGACAAACTTTTTTGACTCTTCGATAGATGTTTATTTTCTGCTGTTAAATACCGTTACAAACTGTCTAACATGAGCATTCCACAAAACTAAATCGCTCGGGTCAAGGTCATTGAAGCATGGAAAAAGAGTTAGAAAAAGGCTTTTTTCGTACGTAGCTTTTAAGCGGGCGGCGAGGCGGCTTTTAAAAGCGCGCAACTTTCAGACTTTACTTGTACTTTTCCATAGCCGGGTTTCGAACGCACAAAATCGATAAATTGGGTTGTGAGTTTGAAAACGTCAAGGGCTGCTATTATGTACTGCACTTTTATGTGCGTCAAACATTGTCCCGACAGTGTTTGACTTTCGTTTTGCCGCGAGAAAGGTTAATTCCACGCAAAAATCCCCGCCTTTCAAAGCAATTCATCATGGACGTTTGGGTACGGTACGCAAACAAATGGTGCATTGAAAAAGAAAATGTTTGCAGTACACTGATCTTTTGGGACTGCCCACAAGTAGCAGATGCTATGACGAACGTCCGAATCTTAACGGCCAGGCTTTTAGTGAGGCTTCATGTTTCTAAGCGCCGCTTTGTATGGGCATCCGCGGCGTGCACGTTAACACACACGCGCGCTCAGTGGCCGAATAAGCCAACGGGTGTCGCTACGTCACTTGAAACGTCATCTGAAGCGGGACGTATAACCAACATGTGCAAAACGCGTGATTCTTTTAACATGCTAAACTCAGTTGACTGTGTGTCAGCACAGTTTGCATGACATACCCGACATGTGTACAACCGGTACCTGTTGACCACTTCTTTACGATCTGTTGACTGTTTGTTGAAGCAATGTATCACACCTATCATTCTTAAGTTGCCATACTTAAAAATATGATAAACGTATATTGGTTCCTGCAAACTGCTCTTAAGCGTTTATGCTAATCAACCATTACTATTGTGAATGACGAAATACCAAATCAGAGTCGGCCATCTAAGCAATCTTGTGCAGTAAAGCGTAAACTAGTAAAATCCTGTCTGCGGTGGGATTTATTCCAAAGCACAGCACCAAAGCTTAACTTTTGTATGCGTAAAGGTTCTGCTGTGATTGAATATTAAGCCTCTGGCGGATATATATGGTGTAATGTGATTACGTTCAGTACAACAAAAATATGCATTAATATTACAAAAATCGGTTTTACATAACTTGGCAATCAAGAACTTGCACGAAATGCTTTTAATTGGTGGGGCGAATGTTATGTATGGATTGGCGGCGGCCTAATTCGTGACCGCCACTCGTTTTGCAAAGCCGGTGATTGACTCCGTGTGTGATGCACGTTATACCAATGTCGACAACAGAACGTTTCACAGGAAGTTATCCCCTTTTTTGGTACCTATTGTGCTCATTTTTTTACAGTAAATAAAGGTTAGTTCAAAACAGTTGGCTGCAATTCAGCCATTCTGCACCCATTTTAACTTTTTAAGTGCAGTAGCCGGTTATTGACTTTTTACCTGGTCTAAAATGTCGATTTTTTTGGCCCTACAAAACTACAAACGACTCGGCTAAGGTTTTTATAGGACAGAAGTTAGCTGCATTTTTACCTGTTTACCTTTACTAACAAGAAGGCAGCAGTTCACTATAATAAATTAATTTTTTAAGCCGAATAGCGCGGCGAATTTTTGAGGTATTCTTGCGAAAGGAAGTAATAAGAACTTGTAAAAAGTGGTGTTACATTTGTTTCACTGAAAGGCCTTTTCAGTTATAAACGCAAAAAAATGTTGCTTTTCTTATTGACCTAATTCTAAAATAGTTATTTGGAATCCAGACTTATCAAAATCCTTTCCAGCTATACGTAATTTTGTTGTGGTAATATTTACAACCGGTGTAACCCTAATTGAAAAATGTCTGAGGTAGGTAGCTCGTGTAAACAACCAGTTCAGCCGCTTTGCTTTCTATTTTACCTTCACGGTTCAGCCAACTAATAAATCACCTGAAAGTCATGACACTTTCTTGGGAAATGCTTTATTCAGCAAACTGTTTCCAAGGAACTTCTTTTTACATGTTGCAACAAAATAAAAAAAAGAAATTGAGAACTACATTTCTTCTACTTACCCTAACTGTGCGTCTACAAGTTGTTTTCCAACAGACTTTACACGTTCATTAAAAGTATTTTTCGAGTAATTTTCCTTTACGTCTCTTCTTTAAACTGAAAGTATTTTGAAATTAGCATTTGTAATGATATGTTGCTACGTTGCGGTACTCTCAGGAAATCATCAACCACATTATTGTTTCTTTGGTTCACGGAAGCAGGACATAGAAATAAAACAGCCACTTGCGGCTCCAAAGCGGACCGTTGGTCTAGTTCTACGGATAAGTCGTTAAATGCAGCCTAACGGTGGACATGAAACGTTTTTAAATGCAAAAAAAGGTCGTTTTGCGGTTGCGACCTATCAATTGCCCGCCATAACGGTCCATCATATTCATTGCAAACTACATATCGGGCTGGCTAGGCTGCAAACTTTTGTTTTTCGGAGAAAACCTACATCTTAACCTTAGATGACCGGCGTCCTGGCATTTTCACCAGCACGTCTTTGTCCCGACACGACACACGTGCACATTTGCAAAATAACAAAGCTGTTTTTAGCTGCATTCAAATTTACGCTTGTTTGTGTTTCAGGTTCGACGCATTTCATCCAAAACAACGTTTAAGGTTGGCACTTGTTTTGTTTTTTGTTTTTCTCATTTTTTCCTTGAAGAAAACACTGTTCGGTGTATGTTTGAGCCCGAAAATTTGAAACGTTATAATTTTGAAGTAAACAAACAGGCACGCTGTCTAGTTTAATTTGATAAATTTGATTGCGACCCATCAAATAGGGGAGCTAAACTTTGTGCCAATTGCATCTCGTTTATAAACACCTACTTTTCTGCAACAGCTGCAAAGAGCAATTAAGCGTCCCAGTTGCAAAAACTACCTAATTATAACACTAACTGCGTGTTGAAAGTCGTGCTTATTACTTCCATACAAGCGACAGCAGGAAACGCTATGCTTTGTCATGCCACAGCCAAATGTCAAACTTGCAAACTCAGTCCATCGCCCAAGGCAGGGAATCATGTTATGTAACGTTTATGCGAAACAACCGGTTTGTGATTTACTGGTAAATGCTGTCGGCGTTTAAACAAAATGTCATGTCACACTTAAGAGAACAAGTTTGCGTTTAAGACCGGCTTGTGAACCGCTTGTTAATGCACGTGGCAGTAAAGCCATTGAATGCGGCATACAAAGTTTGCAATTCCTTGTTGCGTAACATGCTTGTGACATGTTTTGGACGCAAGTCAAACGCGGACGTCGAATTAACGAACACCACAAAAACATGCTAGTTGTGGGTTCCCGTCCAAACGGGGCAAACTGTACTCAGTCTTTTTTATTTCCTTTTTTTTCTAACACAGGCCCCAGAACATGAAATTTTAAGACAGTAATATTTCTTTTTTATAAGTTTGTCCAAGTGCCTATACTGCCTACAAACAAATTTGTTTTAAAGTTCACTGACGCGTAAAGTCACGTGCCCACCTTATCACCCCAAAAACTAGACCCCAAATATTTTCTTTTCCTACCCAGGCTGCAGACATCCAGTACCGCTTCACCCGTCATCCCCACGCCAAGCCCGAGAATCCGGACGAATGCTTGTTCGGAAAAAACTTTACTGACCACATGCTGGCCATCAAATGGGACAAGGAGAGGGGATGGTCGGCCCCGGTCATCAAACCACTCGAAAACATCAGTCTCCACCCGGCCACGTCAGTTTTTCATTACGCAACTGAGGTTCGTGTTATGTCGTGAGATTTTGCGACTGGCTTGTATTACGTGCAAAGATTTGCGTTAAGCTGTCACTGATCATTTACGTGGCGTTTCGACCGGAAACGCTTGTTTAGCGTTTGACACGTGAATTGCGTGTTGCATGACGCCATCAATATGTTTGTGACGTCAAAAGTTAAAAATGCATTGCTTTACAGCGAAAATCAAGAGCTCATCGTTAATTATTTTGCACTGTTGATGACAACAGTGATTGTTGAAGTTTGCATCACAATTGTTTTTATTGTACACAAACTGTCTGGCAGGTTTTAATTAAGCTACTCTCTATATCAGTAAAGGTACATTTTACCCGAAAAAGATTTACTTTTTCTCTAACACACAAACCTTCCCATTGNACTGGTTTAGTAGTATGTGCACCACAATGTATAAAAAGCAAGTTATACTAGCATGCTAACGACACAAGTTTTGTGACGAAGTCATTGGCCTTTGTTTTGGTTGGACTTGCTCTAATATTCTTTCCGTTTCAGACTTTTGACACAGAAGAACTGATGAAATGCATTGGAGAACTGGTGCGGGTTGACCAGGAATGGGTGCCTTACTCGGAAAAAGCTTCGCTCTACATACGTCCAACCATGATTGGAACAGAGGTATAGCATAGGGTTAACGCATACCTGAGCCTTAAACGACGTTTTGTATTCGTTACAGCAAAATTATTATTATCAGCTTTGAATAAAATTAAAATTAATAACATTTAAATGTCGTAAAAAATATTTGCCGGTTGGGGACCTCTGGTCTACGGCTAAAATTAACATTTAACAATTTCTTTGTGCCCACAGCCTTCCCTGGGGGTTAACACATCAAATTCAGCCCTCCTTTACTGCATTACTTGCCCAGTCGGGCCTTACTTCACAACTGGAACATTTAGTCCAGTTTCGCTGATGGCTGACCCACGGTTCGTTCGGGCTGCGAAGGGAGGAGTTGGTGCTTACAAACTTGGAAGGTCAGTTTGCTTTACTATAGGCAGAAAAAAATTGTTTACCTGTCAAGAATGTTAATAATGAGACGTATTAAATAATGGGATATATTATGTTCAGCTAAAATACTGATGTAGAATTACGTAGTTTGAGTGGCTGTGAGTTAATTTGCCCCTGGTTATGTTTTGAAATGTCGCATCCTGTATGTACGGCTATATAGAAATTAAACTGATCCCCGTCGCATTGCAAAGCACCACTAGTCAACAGATAGCTGGTATTGTTAGGTATAACCGTTAAGTATATCGTACAGTTCACGTTGTGTGGTTACCTGATGTTAATCCATTTCCTCCAGCTATAACCATTTCTTGACATTTCATGGTTTTCGTGTGTAAACATTACGTGTCTGGCGTAAGTCTTTTTGTACCACTGATAACGGCATGAGGTATTGCCGAAACGTTTGATCACCAAAGGTTTTCTCTTTTATTTTGACCAATATATTTATGATACCAATAATAATCTTTGTTTTAAACATCGCTATTTGTTCTTTCAGCAATTACGGTCCCACGATTGGGATCCAGGAGGAAGCATTGAAACGCGGATGCCAACAAGTTCTCTGGCTCGCCGGTGAAGATCATAAAGTTACTGAAGTCGGGACCATGAACGTCTTCATATACTGGATCAACGAGCAAGGAGGTAACTTGTCACGTTTCTGTTTAGTTCGAGCGTAAAAATGTTGGCCTGGCGCGCAGTAGAGTGCTCGTTTCACATTAGATTTAGACGTGAAAACAACGATTCCCAATTTACCAGTTACCATTGCACGCAGAGAAAGAACTTGCCACTATGCCTTTGGACGAGGGGATCGTGCTGCCCGGCGTAACTCGCTCTTCGCTGATGGAACTCGGTCGCAACTGGGGCGAATTTATCGTAGTCGAGAAGATCATCACCATGCGTGACGTCACCAAGGCACTGAACGAAAACAGGGTAAGACCCCAAATTGATACTGGGCCAGAATCTAGTAAAAATATAATTATTTGTGCGTTTGAACATGGCAAGTGTCTTTAGTAGGATTTGAGATTTAAGAAGGCTTTAACCGTGTTTGTCTATTTGAAAGCGCTTAGTAGACAATACAAAAATGCGTTTTGGCAACATATAATTTTCACATTTAGTCCAGCCACGTTATTTCATACGTTATAATCTCGAATAGTTCTAAAATTCTCTTTTTTGCCTTTTACGCATTGCATTCAGCACAGATGTATTTTAAACCTTTACTGGCATCAAACCACCTCTTCCACCACGTTTAATTAAACCGTACATTGAGCAGTTGTTGGAAATGTTCGGAGCAGGCACAGCATGCGTGGTTTGTCCGATCAGCAGGATTCTGTACATGGATCAAGAACTTCACATCCCAACTATGGAAAACGGCCCAGACGTCGCATCCAGGTTCTACCAAGAACTCACAGACATCCAGGTACGAAAACGCTTTGTGTTGCTTAAAGGGATTAGTGGATTTTATGCTTGCCTACGGGTTACGGTTATTGGAGGTTTTGGAATTGCAACCAAATGCGTGGGTAGAATGTTAAATTACAGCAAACGGGCACAGGGCAGTCGCTCTTAACCTTTTTTATTCTAAGGACCCATTTAAGTATTATATAAGGCTGAAATCGCCCCACCAGAAATTCAGTTTGTAAATATTATGTTTATATCAGTGCAATAATTAGAGAAACTATGCAGTTACGAATGATAAACTTTTAAGCTCTAATATTCATTTCTGCACAAGTAGTTTTTTAACAAAATCCCCCCATGTAACATAAATTTAGCCCCTAATGGGGAAATCCCCCGGTAGAGAACCCCTGACTGTTGTTTTGGTCTTGTTATATTTTCCTCTTTTGGTTGGTTAAGTGATCACAGGCGTCTATTTCGCTTTCGCCAGCCATGCATACCAATGCTGTGCGCCACCGTTAAAGCTGAATTCATTTTTTAACAGTACGGGCGAATTTCGCACGAATGGTCCCACACGATCGTGGAGGACGTGGATGGAGAGAACGAGGCTAAAAATACGGTTTAAAGGCAACTGTTCCACTGTATCACTTTTCTTTTTTCCTGTTCTTTTAATCCATAACTACGAACACCATTTTTTTAAAAAGCGGTCGCTTTACAAATGTTTGGCATATTTCTGTCGCGTAACGGTGTGTCCTATAAGGGTACTTGAATGACACATAGGCATTTCTTTTAGTTATTTATGCGTCCTAGACATTGCATTAATTCTATACACATCAACGGCGAATCTACAAACATTCATGGCCGGTTTTGCCAATGCTGTAGGCTTGACCAATCACAGGCCTGCTGAAAATCACGTGACCATATGGAGCATCGCATGAAAATGTACGTTAGATTATAGTTAGTTCAACCGTTCAAGTAGCGCTGAATATAAGTTTCACTTCAAACTGTTTTGAATGTTGCATAAATCAGCGGTTACCATGTCATCACGTGATCAATGGTGGCTTTGTGATTGGTCTAAACATTGTCTGTAGCATAACTAGTCTCAAAATGTCAACACGCCACCCAACATACACAATATTTATGTTTCAAACTCATAACTATTTTACACATTTTTGTACACAGTACCTTTTTATTTGTGGTGTGAGGTTACAGTTGTGATTCTGCGTTTTTCTCGTTCGTCTTATGTGAAGCAGGCGTAAAAATGAGCTGTTTTTTTTTCTAAAAATTACTTTTTTTCACGGTTTGAATTATCACAAACCGGCGTAAGTAAAGGGTCGTTTTTCAATATGGATATGGAATGGTGTTTTCTGTTGTTTTGTACGCCACCACGGCTTACGCGGCTGTTTTCTCGCNTCTTTTACCCAAGAATGATGAATTTTAAATAAGTCGCAAATTTTTATTGAAAAACGTGTAAAAACAAAGTTTTCAACTTTTGATGGAATCGGAGGTCGATCGCTCACCAAAATTGTCAAAGTATACAGCAGCGGATGTCAAAGAGAGCTTACAATGACCTCTTGTTGAGCACTCGATCGAGAACCCTCACAAAGTCAAGTTTCAACAAGTTCCTTTACGTGCTGTGCTCTTTAGAAGTTTGGTGATAAATCAGTTGAACAGGCTAAATGTGTTTTGCGAACAAATTTGTGAAAACACTTTTTTGTGCATTTTACACATGTTGCCAAACCAACGTATTAAGTTCTTCAAGAAACTTTATTATTCTTCAGTAGTAAACCAAACACTCTTGTACAAGAACAACATGAACTTTAGTAATTTACAGGCAAACATTTTGCAGCAGGAAATTTTGCAAAGAAGCATAGTTTGGCCGCTATTCAATTTGTTGTCAAGATTGTCTGACATCAATGCGTTCGTCACGCATACTTCCAAACCTCGGTTTTCCAAACCAGCACACCAAGTATAAATAGATCAGTCGGTTTTGTTGTGCAGAATCAGATACCACAAGGGCATTGAACCGTGCACCAAGCTAGGGCCCAGGGGTCTGCTGCGTTCCAAAACAAAAAGCGATTTTCCCAAAGGAATTTTTCACACTTTTCGGGGGTCGCACATAAAACCACATCTGGTACAAAACATTTACACACTTTATAAAGACAAAACCGTCGGAAGAACCTTAAGTACTTGTTCTTAAAGCGCTAAACAGTTTCAGTCATCACTTGTCATCGCCAGACGCCCTTCGCCTCAAGGACATGACACCAAGTAACCTCAAAGGGTATCACCAGTTTTAGGGGCGTTGCGTGGGCGTGGCACGACGTCCATCCTCTTGCAGACAGCAGGATTTGCACTGTAGACTCTACATACGCATCAGTTTGCTTTTCACCATCGACATTCCAACTACCAATGTAATCTGCTGTTTACAGAGCGATGTCTAAATCCGAAAATACTTAAGGTCAATGGCTAGGTTTTATATGTATGTAGGTTTTAGATATACGAGCGTGTACAATTAATAATTCCCTTCGAAATACAGTTGCATCTGAGAGCCAATGTAGTTTTTTTACCCAACAATAAGAAACTGACGATTTTTATGCGACAAGTATTTTTTTACAGCATGAACACAACAACAACCAACATGCTAAGTTAAATAGAGTTTATTTCGCTTGGTGAAAGAAAACATAGCCACACAATCCTATTAAAGCAATCATCAAGTCGGAAATAGCCGCGCAGCGTTAAAACGTTATTAGGCGCAAAAATGTGATTTGGGGGATCAAGGTTGAATTCGTTGCAACAACGCCGGCAACATACATCATATATAAACGCAATTGTAGTTTAATTCAAGCTAAAAATGCCTCGTCTAGATTTTGTTTATACATTATTTTTATTGTTGTAATGTAACTGTTTAAGTTATACCTACCGAACCCTTATAAATTCGGTCGTGTTTTTACAAACTGTGTTGCTAGGCGGGGAAGAATCTGTTTCCATTTTCGAGCCTCTAATTATACTCTTTGTCGCCACCCACCGGTCATAGCAACAAGTAACAAGTCGCCACTGACGAAGTAAAGTTTCATTTGCCGGACGGTAATCGAAGTGACACTTGACGACATTACTATAATAACCAAGCCCAAAGAACAGCAAACAGCTCAAACTTGTTGAAGTCGAATCTAGAACAATAAAAAATTTACATTTGTGCATCCATTTGCGTTGAATTCAGTTTGTAGGTTAGGCATGTTTATAAATGTGCCTAATTTTGAAGCTGAAACTTTGTGTTTAGACCTCAAAATAGATAACTTGATTAGCATTGATTGATTGTCATTCCATTAGTTAGAATGTTAAACTTCACTGCATCACTCGACGGCGACATCAGAGGGACCGAATGGTTCGCTACGAAAACGAACTAACCGAAAACTTCAGAGGCGACACGACACGACACGTATTTTGTCGCCGTAAAACCAGACAATACGCCGCGTCAGGACAACGACAGGGAACAATTGGTTAACAACTACAGCCACGAGCCAAAAAAATCCTAAGTTACGAGTTAATCGTCAAATAAAAGTAAATCTAGAATCAGTTTTGCAGTACTCAGCATGAGTATTTAGTTTGCTTCACTTAAAAATCTAGAAAGCAGAATGTCAGTATGACATCAAGTTGTATTCGTTAAGTCACTGATGACTTTGCTTTTTTGGAAAATCTAAATGCAGGTGTCGATAACTGCCAGTTGGTTTATGGATATGGTCTGAGGATGACTGTAATGCTGGAAATGGGTCTCAGCTTCGTGCATAGAAATGCACGTGAAAACGTACAGGAAATACACTGCGAAGGCTAGTTCATTGTGTACACCGACCAACGTTTGTAGACAGCAAATTGACAACATAGGGTTCAGTATGTTACTGTTTAGGGCAGTGGTTCCCAACCTTTTTTGATGCATACTGCCCTTTGCTTATTTGGAACTTACAAACAAATGCTTATCTTGAATAACTTATACTATAAAGTGGAAATTCTTCATCAAACTCATCCTAGGTTGGGAAGCATTTCTCTAAAGCTAGTCTTGTGATTTTTGAACCTGCAAAGTCAAATGAGGAAACAAAACCGTTTAAAAAGAAAATTGCACTGTATACGTACACCGGTAATCAGAACAAACTGCTTTACATAATGACAGTCGTCGCCAGACTGGCAAAACAGGCTGTACTTCCGTTACCAAACCTAGGTTGAAATCGATAGGGAGTGTAAACAATTGTCCACGTAACCAAACCATGTGTAGATGCGATCAGAGCAGTGCAGTTTCCCATGCTTAGTTGCAAGTCTATTTTCAGGGCGTGTCAAGATTTGTGTCAGTTGAAAAATTGCACTGCTACAGTTGTCAACATATTTTAGTCTCTATTTAGAACTTCATTAGACTGCACAGATTATAAAACGCTACTCAATGTTAGTTTAAAAGGATTTGTGCCCAGCCGTTGGCGTAGATTAAAATCTGCCCTTTGTGTATATTTGTAGATGGTAGTGTCAGAGGTATGAGAGCACGTCGTACGCAAAGTGTTTATAAGGGCATCTTTTAAGAAAACATTTGTACATTTTGTCCCCAGCCGATGTCTTTCAAACATAGAAGGCGTTGTTATCTATTTGTAGTGTTGGTTTTAATCACTTTAGGTTACCTTGGTCTAAAAAAAGCATTCATTGCTCCAAATCCAGATAATCCCACTCACCTTTTTACCCCCCAGCAACGTTATCTCTCTAAGGAGCACCCCCTAATCCTATATTGGGGAAGTCCCTGGGGTGCCGAGGGGTACACGCCCCCTGATGGGAGCAAGATGGGTGAGTGTGTGGTCACAAATGACCGCTCGAAGCTGCATCAATCGGACATTGTGGTTTTTCACTACACGGTGGTTAACCATGAGATGATGCCCTGGAAGTACTACCGGTAAGCATAACAGCTTTGCTGACAAATGAACCACATTTTAAACCTTTTAAACCTTATTTGCTTCAAAGACTCGACTCGAGTCAGTTGAAGGTAAGTTTTCGATAAGGCTCAAGTTTATTCGAGTGATAAGAAAAACTTGACTTGACTTGACTTGAGTTACAAAAGTGGTGAACATCGTGGCCTTAATTCCAAATGGTTTTTCAGTTCGAAAATATAACGAACTTGTGTGTTTTACATAACTATAAAACGGGTGTTTATATTCACTCTAAAATGTCGCAATCACTTTGGCTCAAGTCCTTTCACTGCGAACATTCAATTTAAATTGAGGCACCACACGCACCCCGGGTGGCCTGTATTCGCCGGGCGAAAGACGACTTGCCTTGTGACTCGAGTACAAAGACTTGTTTACTGACAATCACAAAGTTTTTGTTCAAACAACCCTAGCAGTGTTTTATCACGTAGTCCCGTGTTTCTCAAACTTTTTTCGATGCGACACTTATGGAAATGTTGCTTAGACTTTTGACGCACCAGCGACAAGAATTTAATAAGGCCGCTCAATATCAAAGTTGCATGAATTAATTCAAAACAAAAAGCTACCAAACGGAATTATTATGCGAGGCCATTGGAAAATTAAAACGATGTATTAGAGAAACACGAACATGGTCAGAAAAAACAATGAAATGCCTTTCAAGCATGCTCCTTACATACGTTGTTTAATGTTGTCGTGGTTGACTACATGAAGCTTGCTTTTGAACTTGAGTTAGACGCTCATGCAACACTTCCAGTAACGGTTTTATTGATGGAAAATTTACGCAGGGACGCCAACCAAGTTTTTGTTTGGTGGTCGGCCGAAAACCCAGCCATGCTGAAATCTGAGAACATCGACTTGACTCGGATTGATAGAGGATTCTTTAATTGGACGTGGACTTACAGGCTGGACGCTGACGTTCACCGTGGTTACGGTTACCGAGGCAACGTCATCAACGCTGTTTCGAAAGGCAAGAAGGTGGTGGATAACGTACTAGCGGCTAAACACAAGTTGGCGGTGAGTTGTTTTTTTAAATTAAGAGTTGGCTATATTAGAGGTCGGCAACCTGTCTTCGAGGGTTGCACTAATTTTTCACTTCCAAATCTGTTTCCCTCACTGTTTACAATGTTGTTGAAACTTGTGGATTTGGCTATAGAATAATGCTAACCAAAGTAGTTAAAGTTTACCTTATTAAATAATTCTCATGTACGCACACATAAAGTTGGCCACGATGAATTGTAGCTTTGTTACCAGTGCACGTATAAGATACCATTTATTATAAGTTAGATTCTCATTATAGGGTTTATAAGTACGCAGTTTGTTAAGGGGCTGTGGGTGGGATGGTTTAGCCGGCGGGTCGTAAATTGCCAACCCCTGGTCTACAGCAAAGTTTTGCATTAGGAAATGTCAGATTGACTTTAAAGTTGGTGTCGATATGATTTCTTTCACCAAGTGAAATATACTTAACTCAACTCAACTCAACAGGGCTTAAACTATTGCAAGCACAAGGTAGTCGCGATAACCACTCAGCCATAAGTTCTAAAAACACGACGATTATCTCTCTGCATAGCTACTGAATTAAAAACCTCCGCTTTGATTTTACAGATTTGGCTGGTAAGCAATTGTGACAGGTCAAACGGTGCCAGGATGCGTTTCAAATACTCGCAGGAACTGGTCGACGCCGGTCTTGACCTCACGAGGATCGGAAAGTGCTTTGAGAACCATCACCTGCTGCCGAGGGAAGACGGACAAGCCAACGCGGGGGCAATTCGTGAACACAAGTTCTACATGTCCTTCGAAAACGCATGGCACTGCACTGACTACTTAACAGAAAAGTTTTGGGAGCAGTCCTTGTTGAACGACGCCGTGCCAGTGATTTGGGGTCCTGCAAAGATTGATGTGTTGCGGGTTGCTCCCATTGACTCATTTATTCACGTGGAAGACTTTGACAGCGCTGCAGATTTGGTGAAACATCTCCAGTACCTTGACAAGCACGACGCAGCATACCGTGCATATTTCCGCTGGAGGGAGGACGAGAGCATGACCGACGATAAAATGATTTCTATGATACGGGAAAAGTACCCGGACGTTCAACCGCAGACAAGGCCGATCTCGCTGTGTGAGAAGTTCATGTTAAACAGTAACCACAAGACAATAGATTCTCTGTATGAAGAGTTTGTATTGGCAAACCCAAAGACGTGTTATGAAAAGGAAGGATCTTGGTTTGGAAAATTGAAAGACGCGATAGTGAGTTGGGCTATATGGTAGATGACATGCACCTACTAGACTTGTAACTTGGCTTAGAGTTGCCTCTCGATTGTGGACCGTTGACTGTTTCTGTGAGTTCTTGTCGTATGGACTACATTGACTTTGCCCTATGCTGCGTGGCCAGGCATTTGGAGTCGTACCTCCAGGCGTACAATTTGAAAACACTGTGTTTATAGAAGCATTTCTAAAAAAACAGATATGAACTTCTGCTTAAGGTCGTATCGTAACTTGTACGTATTTTTATCACAAAACTTGCCTGAGAATAAATAAAATGCCAGACTTTATTGGTAAAACATCACTTTGCAAAAAATGGTCCAAGTGATTCGGTTCTTTCACCCAAAGGGTAATAGTCAACTCAAGAGTCTTTGAAAACGATAACCCGGGCAAAGTCGAGTCTTTGTAGTTACATGACTCGATTTAAATCATTCTGTTTACAAAAGCAAGAAAGAGTGAAGTTCGTTTGTTCAACTCACGATCCTGGCGACAATGTTGAGTCTTGAATAATAAATTGGACTTATTTATGCAATAAAATTGTTTAGCGGACCGCACTTCATTCAAACTCTCCGCGGGACGCACTTTGCACACCCCTGATCCAGCAGGTTAAAAAATCATTGCTAATTAAAGTAAAAAAAAGATTATTATTCCTTGAAAACGAAGAACAAACAATCACGAACTGTGGCGTTGTATTAGCAGTATACGATCAGAAGGAATTAGAGTAATTAATATTTCAGATTTCTATGCACAGTGCAAAAAGGTAAGAAAAGCTGACGAAAAAGGGAAAATGCACACTCATACACAAAACATTCAAACAGCCATCTAACCAAAACAGACAACACGTAAATTGCTGGTAGCCGTGTATAACAAACATAATATTCTGTTATTAACAAAACACAGGAGTTAATTTACAGTGTAGGTTGGTTGTGTTGGAGTTTTTATGAAATAAAATTGAACTAATGTGGATCGAACGAACAGTCGAATTTTTAAAAGTATTCGTTCCATGTACAGACAACCTGAGCGACATTTCTAGTCGGGGCATCTCGCGTTCGAACCCCGTGAAGAACAAACAACTGAAGTTTTAATGGTAACTTGGGCTTTACAAAAAATGTATTTGTTGTGGTAGGGCTTGTTCCACGGGTTTACTAAGCAGGAAGACGTCGCACAACAGAGGCAGAACTGACGCCTAGTCAATCAGAAACTTGAACAAATTGAGCGGTCTGGCACCTTTTCAAGCCACGGACTAATAGGTTGAGCGTCAGAGAACGCGAAAAAGTATCACAGACTCATCTCAGTATGCTATGCAGGCAATCAGAAACCAAGAAAAAAATAATCTCAAAACTTTGTACACGTATGTACATACAAAGTAGCCTCGCGGCTAATACAATAACTCAAAACTAAAATAAATTGCCAACACTGCACAATATGAGGCCGCAAACACGCCAAGCGTACGTATGATTTCTATTGCTTGCCACTCAACTGGGGGTCTCTAGCGTCACCTGGCGAACATGGTTTTACCACTGCCCAACGTATTAACACACGCACGAAGTTTGTAGTCGTTTTTATCAATGTAGTCACGGGCGTCCTCTACCAACATGTCCAGTTTATTTTGTTCAAAATCGTCTAGCTGCAGTGGTTCTGTACAAAGTATACATGGTTAGGAGTTCAAACGGTTGACATTGGTGTAAATCATTGTTGCTATAAACAGAGTTTTTTGTACGGACCCATGAACAGCTAGATTTGTAAACGACCTCCTCGATAGACAAACATAAAAAACGAATTTATTTTACGGTGGACCTCACATTTAGCAACCCTGGTGAACATTTTTAACTTACCTCGTATAAATGGATTGAAACGAAAGTAGGTCCCATCTGGGAGCAAATCGTACATGACTGCGTGCACCTCTAAAAATACACACAACTTTTTGCAGCAAACCGCTATTAACAGCACATATCAGATTATGTCAACAGCAAGGCATATAGGCATAACCGGATGTTTTGTGTAGCAACCGTAATCATTGAACAAAGCCCGTTGTCGAAAGTCGCGATCGGAACGCTAAATAAAAGCAACTTTTATAAAGTTGTATACATTTTTTGATGAACCACCAAGTGGTTTTCAAACTTTTTATGCTCACGGGACACTAACAAATTATATTTTTTGCGGCACATTTTGCAGGCTAAAGACACAAATTTTTGCAAAAAGTTCTAGCGTTGCCATGCACAACCGCATTTCGTCAGCAAGCTGTGATAGTCTCGTACGTTTAACCACTGGTTTAATTCAACGAAACTTTAATCATATAAATCCCGGTCAGTTTTATCGGATGCAAAAAATGCATTTATAAAATACATGGACACAGGCTTTTAGAAAACAACGCACCAAGTAATTTCTCAACTTTTTTTGTTGCATGGATCTCTTAACCGACATTCAAAGCGAACATCCCCTAACTAGAAATTTATTTCGCAATGGTATGAATATGTCAGTATATTAAGAAGGGAAACTACATACAACTAATAAACTTTTCAGGTTTTAATATTCGTTACAAATTCCGTCCTTACAAATACAAAATCTCCCCAGAGCGGAATTTCCCCCGTTTACAACCCCCTTGGTCCAAGCGATTCAACAACAAAATTTCTCTTTTGTGACTAAATATCAATCGCACATTTCTTCGCCATCGAACAAACATCTTACCAGACACGCTGGTCGCACTGTCTACAACCTTCAGTAGTTTGTCTTTCAACGACAAGAATTGTTCGCTGGTAGGACCCACAGTCGGCTCGTAACGTCCGGTTCCAACTGACACAACACATTGGATCGGAGCATTTGGCCACAACAGACTGCATTCATTCAATGCAACTCCTGTAGGGTTATTGGTAAGCAACCCACCGTCCTATAGCAAAATATGTCCACCGTTTTTTTTCGGAGTAACAATACAATGACAATACTGGAGATAAGGTATGGGCTTGGAGAGTAGCTTAATTAAATTATGACTGCCAGAGAACTTGTATATAGTGCACTGATAATGACAACAGCGATGTAGTCACTATATACAAGTTCTTTGGCAGTTATGTTTTTAATCAAAATGTCAGAGATTCTATTTGAATAAGGAACGATGCCAATATAGGTAAAATATGTACATAAGTAGGTTGTTTTGTCTGAAATTTTTTAGCGCATATATATAAAAATAAAATCACCTGGTGAATGTTGTGATGCTTTTTGAACTCTTCAAAATATCCTGGGGCAGCTGAAGAGGCTCGCAAGGCCTCCCATAACTTACCACGACAAGTGCCAGGCCAGTGAGTAAGTCTGGTGCCGGGGACAATGCTGCAACATAAAAAGTAATTAACTCAGTTCCAGAACATTTGCATGGCACTTATTGCCGCTAAAGAAGATGAAGCCATAGGTAAAATACATGGTTTTGATGATAACAACAGCATTTGTCAAATGCAGAAAAGGTTTTACACACAAGTACTGGCATACGAAACATTTCATTTTTAACCCTAATTCCCTTTGAACCCCTGGTTTTTAAGGGTTGTAATTTTCAATCACTGTTTTGAGAGATGAAAGTGCTCACAGAATTTTAAAATACTGAAATTGGACTTATGTGACTGCACAACATTAATACATCATAGTAATAGATATATCTTTGTTTGAATTAAATGTTTGAAAGGGTAAAGTTGATATTGTAGGTTGTCACATGAAAAAAGATGGAAAACCACTGCTTGAACAATCAGGAAGACTACGATACCTGTAATTTCTCCACACATATGGCTTTAGCATCATTCTATTGACCAAAGTAGATACTGCACTGCACTTAGGTACGTCTTCATCCGCGGCAGTATCAATTAACAGTTTGTCGCCTGAAGCACAAAAACGGTGTTATTTGGTTAAAATATCATGCAGTAGAGTTATCTGCACAGCTTGAAAACATACCAAACACTGTTCTCAAGATCTTTTGCAAGGTTTCGGTGTTGTAGTACGCATGCGACACCATGAGTTTGCCAGTTCCCACAAGCCGACTTTGATTAAACACCTCCGAGCCAAGTTGCCTAGAAACAGTTTTTGGATTTTAAGCACGTCCCCATGAGAAAGTCAATACAACAACACATTATGTGCAGGGATTAGCCGAAATTGGGTGTAAATGAGCATAAGTTTAAAAAAGAAAAAGTTACACTGGTAGAATAAATAAATGCTTTCTCACTGCAGTTTTGTAAGGCCAGAACCAGAGTTCTGTTTACAGTATATTGTATAAAAAATGGTGGCCTGTATGTTGTGGCAGCTAACTTGTTTGAAGTTTCTGCACATAGCCACACAGAACATCCCCTGGTACAATGCAAAAACTACTGTTTGTAATTTAAGCACCTGTAGATGGACTCAATGTCTTCAATTGGAAGCCTTTTTATTCCAAGCAAAAATGCAAGAACTGCACCAGTACTGACTCCACAAATGTAGTCGAACATTTCATGTATTTGCTTTCCACTTAATTCCATCATGCGGCGAAATATTTCCAATGACAGAACACCCCTTAAAAACACCTTGTTTAAATGCCTGTAATGAGACAGCAGTTCTGTCTGTGCAAGCATTTTTAGCACACTAAACAAATGACTTTTGATCATGGTACATATTTTAGTTTTAGAAGGCTTCTTGAAAAGAAACAACCTGAACCAGTTGTAACAGGTTGCCTTACCCTCAAAAACAAATCACAACTGCAACAGATTAGGTGGGTTAGTTAATGGCAAAGTTAGTGCTAGTTTTCCTATATGAACATATAACTGTCCTCCAGACAAATTTGGGAATATAACAACATGGCTGATGTATATTTATTGCTATTTATCAAAGAGACACAACTTACCTGCAACCACCACCATCAATGCATAGAACCCTAATCCCCCTTTGTTTTGGGGGATCGACTGAACCCAACAGGGCAAGGGTCATTCTCAATGTGGGCAAGATGTCTTTATCAAGTGTGGTTCGATATATGTGGGTTATCTCTCGAATGGCATTTTGCTGGAACAAAGAAGTAAAGTTACAAAACAAAACACCATGTATGAGCTATCACAAAGACATCCACAGACATAAACCAAATTAATGAATCTTAACAACTTATTTGCATTTTGTCCCTATCTATTCAGTTTACAAATTTTTTCAATTGAAAAACCAAACTTACCACAAGCGCATACATGTGGGAAGGTGTAACAACTGGTTAATTATACATAATCTTTAGCAAATTAAGTACAAAGTTTATCACGATTAAGAAATGCTGTACTAGATTGCCATAGTGTTTGAGTAAAACATTTTTCTCATACCATACCTTTACAGCAGTAATCCTTGTGTCAGGAAATCGAAGCAAATGATTTTTTAAATCTTCCACATTGTGGCAAATTGTGGATAAGCTGTTTGCATCCCGTATGCTTTGTATCAGTTGTCTTGTTCGATTGTTGATTTCCACTTTTTGAGCAATTTTGTCTTTTTGGCTCTGTGAAATTAAAAAGGAAAAAAAATTAATGTAATTGAAAAGCCGATGTAATAAAATACAGATACAATAGATCAGAGATATTTTCAAACTTTACGGTTACTAGTTGGCTCAAAATGAAAAGATGCAAGTTATTATT
The DNA here is from genome assembly GCA_008931825.1 of Phallusia fumigata. NCBI lineage: Eukaryota > Metazoa > Chordata > Ascidiacea > Phlebobranchia > Ascidiidae > Phallusia > Phallusia fumigata. The sequence continues at coordinate 1,787 of QXVZ01020110.1, read as the reverse complement.
TTTAGGGCAACTAAAATCCCTCGTTTTTGCCCTATCCAATGCAGTACCACAATATTTATACCTTTATATCTATGTAATTATTTGCTTCTAGAGACAACTTGTAAGTATGTTTCCTACAGACAAAACCTGATTTATAAAATGTTTTAGTGACTTAAGGGACACCTGAATTCGTAGCGCCTCTTTGTGTGCCTCGTCAAGCTTTTTGTCCTTGATCTTCTCATCACTATTAAAAGTTCCAGATGTCGACATGTAGGGGATAAATTTATACAGACTGTCTAGCAAAGACACAGGAGCAGGGTGTTGTTCTTCACCTTCACTGTTTTGCGTGATTATCGCCTTTTCATCTTCAGACTTTTTGTCATGAGAAGGTACAACATTGTTTTCAGGTTTATCCAACAAGGTCGATTGGGAAATAAAGCTGAAAAAACTGTTAACCGGCATCTCAACAAACTGTTTCACTGAGGTAAGAAGTGATCCTGAATTTGCTTCTTCGGGCAGCTTATTCTCTATTCTTCGAATGAGAAAATNAAACCCATTTCAAATAGGAACCTATAAACATTGGTACACCTACAGTATATATGCAGCTCTCCCGAACCAGTGGAGTCGGTTCAAGATTTGGATAGTGCTTTTTAACTATTTTGGTCAACGTCTGCAGAAGATCTTTCTTCTTCATCTTCTTCTTTTCATCTAGATCATTTCTATGCTCATGATCTATAACTACGCCAGCATGAAGACAAACCTGTTGATCGTAATGTCAAGTTATGTTTCATGGATTTTAGTTGAAAAAGGTTAAAAAATTGGATTTATACTGTTGGAAAGCTATATCAGTGCATTGTCAACCTGATGTTGATCTCATTTTATGTAATGGTATGTTTGTTTATTGTGTAATAGGTTTGGGGTGGCCCACTAAAAGCCTTACATGTGGGTATATCAGGTTCAATAAACAACAAAATACGCTAATTAAGTCACTAATAATTAAAAAAAATCCTGATTAACGACTTGTTATTAAGATATTGTTCTATCAAATCAGTTTCCTGAATCTTACCTTCATCAGACCAGGTTGTTCGTTGATTGGAGTTGTGTAGACTCGCTTTTCATCATCCACAACAACATAGGTGGTAGGAAAATGAGAACCATCGAATAAGGCTGGGTCTTTCGCTTTCCAGTATACAACATCAACTTCCAATGGCTAAATCAAGGCAATATTTCAGCCTGTTGCAAATTCTAAATTGTTTTTTTGTAAGTTTGATCTCAATGTTAAGCTACAAAAGAAGTAAAAACGCAAGGGTATTGTGGTTGCTTCATTACCACAACTACCCCATAAAGTGGAAGGCTTTTTTGTCTGAGTATTTGATGGCCGATCTGTTCTAAACAATTTATGTTGAATTATTATTAACAATTACTTTTTTGCAATTATACAAAACAATTTTTAGTTTTTTGTAGTTTTCTGATGGGCTTTTTGGTGATTGTCAATCGGAAATTAAGGGATACCGAAGTAATGGGGCCAATACAACATAAACAATACAGATTAATCTGTGGGTTCGACCACTGTTTTATGCAACCGACTGTATCCCGTCAGTTTGTGCGGTCAGTTGCGATCCTACGGCAAAACACACCAAGTACACTTAAGGCATCTTTCAAAATAGAGGACACTTAACTCAATAACCTATGGTTTTTTAGGTGTCCTTGCTGTTTTATGAATCCTTTCAATGATGAGAAATTTATTAATGGACAATGCATTAAATTTGACTTGACTGAACTTGATTAAATTCATCAACATGTAACTA
>QXVZ01020109.1:9485-30012 GCA_008931825.1 Phallusia fumigata | reverse complement strand
CACAGCCATAAGAACGAAATTACGCCACCGCGGCCTTTCTTCCTATATTATTAACTTTTTGTTGAATACGTTTTTTGGTGCAAATGCAACCTCAGGTTTATTTTTGGTTGAGAATTGTTACGGAAACCAAGCGAATGACATTAATTTATGAGGTAACTGCTTCCAATTTTATGTATCTATACATCTTAAGGGTTGCAAATCGAGAAGTCAGTAACGTTGTGAATTGAAAAAAATGTCCAATTTTGAGCAAAATTTTCTTTCTGTTCGCAATCGACCCAAAATATGGCGCCCTATCGAAACTGATGATGAAAACCTACCTTCCACCAACACACAAGAGTCAACATCTTTCAGCAATTGGAGGTCTCTGATCAATTTTTCACCAACAACACTGGGCGCAAAACCTCCAAATCCTTTCAGTTGCTGTAACACCTTGAACGAGTCTCAGCATTTAGCCTTGCAAAGCATGAAAAATGAGCGCTGGATAACTAGTCCAATTTCAGTCGACTGGCTCAACAGTAGAAACCAACTTGTTCTAAAATCAGCAAACTGTTTGTTGCGACACAATAGTCGTGTGACGTGTGTGACTGAATTAAACAATTCGCTTACCAGAGAGACTACGTCGAGGCACAGGACGGGAGAAAGCATGAATTTAAACTCCGATTTTGCCTTCACAAAATCCCGGGATATTGAAAAAACGTCCCGTTCTACAATGAATTTATCAGGTTTGCAAATTAGACTAGTTAGTTTTATTGTAATGCTGTTGCACAAAGTGCATGAATGTATGTCCTTCTGTCTCATTATCTGATGTTTCTTTCTGCCATAGGCGGGGGATATAGCTTGAATTTAAACGGCGGCGCTATGGAAAAAACGGGAACCTAGTACATTTCTATTTTTCGATACTTTTGATGCCTAAAAACAAGACCAAGGCAAAAAAATTATTTTTATCAGGAAAAACAAACACCAAAGACGCGTTTTCAACGCTGCAGTTAAAATTACATTTCCTAAATCCCTAAAAAAGTTTCTGACAAATTTTCCAACTTTTTTTATTGGTCCCTTAAAATTACTTGTAATTAAATTTATTTGTTTGGATGTGGTTCTTAATACTTTTACCTGCAACTAATATGGGAAACATCCATTTCGAAGACATATTCCATCTTTCTATTCCTATTCCTTAGGATCTCTCAAAGGGACTGGAGTTTTCGTGACAAGCCAAAACAACAGACATGAGAACAATAATGAACCAATGCCAGATTTAGAACATTACAGTGATGCATCCTCTTCAAGCTCATCTATTTCCCCAGCATTTCGCAGCAAAACGAAGCCCAGTTTGGGGCCAACCAAAAAGAAACGGACGCGGGCAGCGTTCACCCAGGCCCAGGTGCGAGCGCTGGAGGACCGCTTTACGACTCAGAAGTATTTGTCGGGCCTGGAACGGTCGGAATTTGCACGCGCTCTCGATCTTACTGAAACTCAGATCAAGATTTGGTTTCAAAACAGGTGAATATCGTGTTTTAAAGTTGTGCATATTGGCCTTTAAGGGAAGCTATTGTCCCCCAAAAAACGTAACAAATAAAAGTCCGTTTCAACCTCAACAGTAAAAAAGACCGTTTCAACCTCAACAGTAGCAAATAAAAGAGGTGTTTTTAGAACCTTAATTTTCTTATCAATAAACATACGTTTTCTAAAATATATTTTGTGACCGATTTGGTTAAAATTTAGATTTATTTTATGTCTTACTATATTGAACTATTGATTCCTGAAAATGCTCCCAATTATTTTATTATATTTGGTGTACAATCGAAGTTTAAGCTGTTATGTTGAATACTGATGTTTGTAGGAGGTACAAAACCAAGCGGCGGATGCGCCTGGCCTCTGAAATGTTTGCAGCTGCAGCGACCTCTCGTGACCAAACCATGATGTCTACGTTGCCGCCGGGCGTCGCTGGCGTGCTACCATCGTTAACTCCACCGTTCCCTTTTCTCGGTACGTTTATAATGCAAAAAAAAACACATACCACATCTAAAGTAATATAAATCTATTTATGTCGACACGCGTTTACAAAGTGGACAAAATACTGCTTAAAGTACTGGGCAGTACGAGTCAAGTTACGAGCACACGACCAGTAATATTGCAAGTCGTCAAATACTTGCAACAATACAACGATACAACAATGAAATTCAATTTAATTTTGGTACTAACCTTACGAAAAGGGTTAAAGCAATACAATTCACAGCAAACAAACCTAATAACTTTCCACACTTGTCGCAGGCATGTTTGCCGCTACTGGCCGCAAGGAGCTGCAACTGCAATATGAAGACATGCTGAGACGTAACCTACTGCTCGTTGGAACAATAAGCTCAAGCAGCAGATCAACCGGCAGTGATTTTGGTAGAAGACTCCCATCCGAACTGCTTCTAAGTTTTGGAAAAACCAACTAAACTGAACCAGCAATCATATGTAAAGTCCAAACAAATTCAGCTATTGCCATGGAACTTGGCCGAAGATTAATAAGATAAACTACATTACAAATCTGATGTTTATTATGGCTACAAGTTGTCCAAACCTTTGGGCTGGAGTCGGCTCTAGCGTTGTATAAACTGCAGAAGATTTACAAGTGACTGAAAATGGTTGACACATTTAATCCTTCGTACTTGCATCAAGTCAAATCTCCATGGACGTTTTTGTGTAGTGTTATCGCGCCTTTTAAAGTACTTCTATGGAATTACAAATTGATCTACGTGCCCCTCTGCCCCTCCTTTAAAAGGTGTGGCATGGTATTGGTGATAATATTTTCGGATATTAGGGGCTTTTTAAATCCAGGGTGACTTAATATAGAAACAAAAATTCTGCGACAAATGTTATCAAGACGATGTGTTTTACTATTAACCTGTGTATATGGTCATATGTAGACAATCCCTCACATCTAGACTTGAAACGCTAACCAAGCAAAGTAAACATTGTTGCGGAACATTTTTAATGTTACAGACAGGTAGAATTGGACAGCAGAACTATGAACATACAGTGTGGCCACATTTTAAAATAGATTAAGCAGGACTGATGTAATAATGCCCACCAAAATTGTGATTATGCCAACCTAAAGCCATTAAATATCACGGTTAACGTGAACAAAACGAAATTTATACTTCCAAATAAAAGACACTTAGTAAAGCAATGACTGTTTTTTCAAACTTTAGTGCTTCTGTGATAGTATCAGGACTCTGAGTGGTCGTTAAATGCGACCTTATGGGCAAATGCTACAGGCTGATTTTTTCCCCCAAGAGAAAACCTTCATCTGCTCCACAAACGATTGGATTTTCGCAAAACAAGCAAAACACAAACACAGCGATGAAAATGTGCAAAATCACAAACACTAACGACAAACTGAAAACGGAACAATACACTGTACAATAAACACTTGTTTATTTTGTTTTTTAGATTATCGATAAGCTGATGTCACAACCCGGTGACGTCAAGACAACATCACGGGCGTTTTGTTACATCATCGGTCCGTCGTCGGGCTCTTCTCGGGCCTTTTTTGAGTCCTTGTGGACGAGTGGCACAACCTCATCAAAACGTTGGTCGTCCTCGCTTTCTAATCTCGCCTGCCGCAGAGTGTCAAAAACTCTCGCTGCATTAATGCCGCTAGATGGCACCCGTATGTTTTGTGCCAGTTGGCTGATTTCTGCGTGCAAAACAGTGCGGTTTTCAACTGAAACATTTCAATGAATGTGTAAACTGTCTTGAGTTATGAAATGTGATTTGTATTAGTTTAGCCTTTTGCAAAAGCGCGTATGTGTAAAACGTGGTAAAATATTGGCAAATATAGTAACATGCGCTTGTTATATTAGGCTTTTTAAGTGTGCGGCAAATTGTTCTTGGTGGTTCTAAATTTGTAACAACCTGAAACTATAACAGACCAACAGCAGAAGGGGATATTTTTTGGACACATTTTGGATTTGCTTTTGTTGAAACCTGCTGGGGAAATTACACTTGTGTTCTTACCTTCTGTCTTTCTAGGCTTCTCGCAGTACAACCCGGCATCGATTGTCATCGGTTGTGGAGCGTACACGACATTCTGCCTGGAAAGCGTATGCAGACGTTTGCACAAAAGTTGATACTATTATAGTCAATGTAATCCTAAAGAAAACGGAATCAAATACTCATGCACGACTAAAAATCATACCGTTAAACTGCAAAACCATCCTAACACGTCAAATATTAATCACCTATCAGCGCAGTTCAAACCAGCTTCACAGGGGCAGTAGTAATCGTCGTCGTTCNACGACTAAAAATCATACCGTTAAACTGCAAAACCATCCAAACACGTCAAATATTAATTACCTATCAGCGCAGTTCAAACCAGCCTCACAGGGGCAGTAGTAATCGTCGTCGTTCACAAGAACGATATCCTCAGTGAGATAAATGGTTTGACTGCAGTGCTCATCCAACTTTGCCAAGGGCTTGCAAATTCGCTGTAGCAATTTGGAGTCTTGTGAGCAGCACATACCGCTCTTGCAGTCATCAGAAGTCTGTCAAAGTAGGAAACACATTAAGTGTATAGTAGTTTTGGTTTTACTGTTATTGAACATTTTTAGTTTTGTTTGTCAACCGCATTCGCGTTGTATATTTCTGCAAGGAGGAGTGAAAATAGACAGAAGAGGAACAAGCTGTGTTTAATGTAAAATTAATGGAGAAAAGTGATAAAGAGGTTGGAAGAAGGAAGAAACTGGATAAAAAGTGTCTGGAAGAGGAATTAAAGGATGTAATACTATAGTTGTAAGGTTTTTTGTTCGCCGAGGCGCCACGTACATTACCCCGGCAATATTTATAATCTATGTGAATAATTCATGATCATGTGAAGCAGGTGACAATCCATCACGGTTAAAGTTGGGGGAATAATGGAACATACTCGTAGGTGGTCCAACAAAACAATAGCGCATCGCTTTTTTGACATTGATTCGAATCCAGAACGCCCCGATCTCGTTTTTCACTGCTTAATATTTTCAGCGTCCTCAAATTCTTTATTTTATCTTTTCACCTGGCACAAAGTTCCGGGGCTTCCCCTCTGTACGTCACTGGTGCACTTTCCTAGCACACAGAGCGTCTCCGCCCCGTCGTCCGCGTTGCAGCACTGTGCGTCACCGATGCACATCATTCCAACCACGTGACATTGCCGGCACTCACTCATCTCCACCGTATCGAAACAGTACTGACCTAGTTAAAACAAAAAATATGTTTTTTACAACTTGAGCAGGATAGACTAGGTTTCAGTTATGCGAGGAGGCGAGTTCGATTGGGGTAGCCGTCGGGGTATCACAATTGTTTTTTTGATGCAAGTATCCCGTTGTTCATAAGATAATGCCTCAATCATTCGGCAAGTAATTTTGCCTGATCTTTGTAACTGGTCAAGTACATTGACAAATATTTTCCATGTGTATTTTGACATAGTAACCGAAATTTGGAGGGGCGTAATGTCATGAAGTTTGCGTAACTCAGAAAGTCATTTCGCCAGCAGACACTTTTCTATTGTACGCGCAAGGCAACAAAGTCACACGTCAAAACGAGTATGGGTTTAATTTTTCACACTGAAAACTTAAGTAAAATCAGTTTTGCAGGTTGCAACTTGTAGTTGATACGGATGTGTCATACGTCTGCTGAACAACACTTATGGACGTGGTAAGGCAGGTTCACAAAAGTCATACATTTACCTGATGCACAAGGATTCAACATTGAACAGTGAAAGTCGGGTCCCCTCGCGTCATTGTCGGGTGACAGTTCGACGACGTCCGACAACCAAGATGACTCTACGCAACAAAAATTAACAATTTTTAAATTTCAATAAATTTTAAGCGCAGACAGGAAAACAAACTTGTGGCAAAATAAAAATAAAAGCAGTTTGTTTAAAACAGCCTGATGCCAAAATCAGTTGATACAGCATTTTGCATTACTGTCATATTTGAAATAGATGGCTTTCTAGTTTGAGTTAAAATGGTTAGTTTCTCTTAATTATTGCTAAGGTTAGATAAAACGTGACATGATGTCCACGGAAAACTCGACCACGTGACACAACCCACTTCCCCGAAATGGCAAAAAGAGAATTTGAGAGGTCACTGAAAAACAGGAAGGCAACGTATAACCTCTGGAATGATTAAGACATGCCTAGCAACAAGATATCACGGAAAGAGGTTGAGGTTAGCAACAAGAGGGGTACAATGACAAGGCCGAGCTCCTTTTGCAACCAATTTATTGATTCATTGTGGTTTCCTGCTGCAGGTGGTACGTGAGAGGTTAGGCGCTGTTTTCTTGCTGTCCTGTTAATGCTTGTTTGGCGGGGTTCGAAACAATGAACATTTCCTTTCANTTGGAAGAAGGAAGAAACTGGATAAAAAGTGTCTGGAAGAGGAATTAAAGGATGTAATACTATAGTTGTAAGGTTTTTTGTTCGCCGAGGCGCCACGTACATTACCCCGGCAATATTTATAATCTATGTGAATAATTCATGATCATGTGAAGCAGGTGACAATCCATCACGGTTAAAGTTGGAGGAATAATGGAACATACTCGTAGGTGGTCCAACAAAACAATAGCGCATCGCTTTTTTGACATTGATTCGAATCTAGAACGCCCCGATCTCGTTTTTCACTGCTTAATATTTTCAGCGTCCTCAAATTATTCATTTTATCTTTTCACCTGGCACAAAGTTCCGGGGCTTCCTCTCTGTACGTCACTGGTGCACTTTCCCAGCACACAGAGCGTCTCCGCCCCGTCGTCCGCGTTGCAGCACTGTGCGTCACCGATGCACATCATTCCAACCACGTGACATTGCCGGCACTCACTCATCTCAACCGTATCGAAACAGTACTGACCTGGTTAAAACAAAAAATATGTTTTTTACAACTTGAGCAGGATAGACTAGGTTTCAGTTATGCGCAGAGCCGAGTTCGATTGGGGTAGCCGTCGGGGTATCACAATTGTTTATTTGATACAAGTATCCCGTTGTTCATAAAACAACGCCTCAGTCATTCGGCAAGTAATTTTGCCTGATCTTTGTAACTGGTCAAGTACATTGACAAATATTTTCCATGTGTATTTTGACTTAGTAACCGAAATTTGGAGGGGCGTAATGTCCTGAAGTTTGCGTAACTCAGAAAGTCATTTCGCCAGACACTTTTCTATTGTACGCGCAAGGCAACAAAGTCACACGTCAAAACGAGTATGGGTTTAATTTTTCACACTGAAAACTTAAGTAAAATCAGTTTTGCAGGTGACAACTTATAGTTGATACGGATGTGTCATACGTCTGCTGAACAACACTTATGACGTGGCAAGGCAGGTTCACAAAAGTCATACATTTACCTGATGCACAAGGATTCAACATCGAACAGTGAAAGTCGGGTCCCCTCGCGTCATTGTCGGGTGACAGTTCGACGACGTCCGACAACCAAGATGACTCTACGCGACAAAAATAAACAATTTTTAAATTTCAATAAATTGCCTGATGCCAAAATCAGTTGATACAGCATTTTGCATTACTGTCATATTTGAAATAGATGGCTTTCTAGTTTGAGTTAAATTGGTTAGTTTCTCTTAATTATTGCTAAGGTTAGATAAAACAAGACATGATGTCCACGGAAAACTCGACCACGTGACACAACCCACTTCCCCGAAATGGCAAAAAGAGAATTTGAGAGGTCACTGAAAAACAGGAAGGCAACGTATAACCCCTGGAATGATTAAGACATGCCTAGCAACAAGATATCACGGAAAGAGGTTGAGGTTAGCAACAAGAGGGGTACAATGACAAGGCCGAGCTCCTTTTGCAACCAATTTATTGATTCATTGTGGTTTCCTGCTGCAGGTGGTACGTGAGAGGTTAGGCGCTGTTTTCTTGCTGTCCTGTTAATGCTTGTTTGGCTGGGTTCGAAACAATGAACATTTCCTTTCAGTCATACTCTCCACGGCCTTGAGCGACCCCAAACTCGCTGGAATTAATTATTATGTCATCAGAAACACGACAGTCACGTTGGTAAAGTTTAAAGTGTGTGCTCTTAAGTGCATTTTAACTTTATCGTAAAATCTTAAGATATTATTGATCACGCAAGGGTACGCTGAAGTTCCGAGTCGCATTAGCTAATTTTCGGAAATGAGTGAAACTGTTTTCGTGTTTTGAAAAACTTTGCATTGACAATATAATTAGGGCATATAACGTTAAGAAATGCATATTCGTATGCGAAAACAGTTTATTTCTTTGAATGCCGAAAAATTGAACTACTGCCAATAAACAATAGGTAAAAACGTTTGTTGCATAACTGTCGTACGTAGGCAGGCTACATGCTAATTATAACACACTAGCCCACGTTACCACAACCAATGTTTTACACCAAAGCAACCGAAGTGCCTTATCGATCTCATAAATGCTGGGTGAAACGGAAGCGAAGCGAAACCGTGTAGTCAAGGATTTGTTAACAACAAAAAGATTCATTAAAACACGGCCTCACCATTGATAGATGAGCGCACGCGAAAGGGTACGGTATGTGCTAATATATCCGATCGTGGCGATAAAGACCGATAATGGTGGTTTTGGCAGTGAGCGTGTATTGAAAATTCACGTAATTTGGTTATCGCTTATTTTGGATGCGTATTTTCTCGGAAAGGCATTAATAGGGGGTGTGGTGGGCCACTTGGCTGATTGTATCATAATGGCATAAAGTGCCCTTAATTATGACCAAAGTTCAAGGAATGAAAGTGTAGTTTCCGAATACGTTACCTGCTGTACATACTTTGAACTGGATTAACCTACGAGTATAATGCGCTGTCAATTATTGCTAGTTTGTTACAGTTGAATGTCCAAAGCTCGTTCGAAAACCAGCTTTAAATTTCGTGATGTTGCCCTTGCTTTTATACAAACATAACTGGTTTGTAATATGTTTAAAAATGCTGGGGTTAAGTGCCAAGCAGGACTTCAAAGGTGACTTAGGTTTAAAGTGGACGCGAATAATTTAACAGCGTGGAATTCCCTGAGGTCGATACTTGTCGGTGCAATCCGTATTGATGCATCTTCTTCCGCTCCGCCAACCTTGTTAGCCACTTGTAACGAGGTAGCCTTGTCACAGGCGAAAAATTGCGCGGTGCACTCGATAAGAGAAAAATGGCCGCAACTTCAAATTTTGTCACCGAAATGTGAAACCAAATTAAATTAGGGTGTTCTGCAGTCTGGTATTTGGATTACCACACATGCAACCTGTTTACGTTGTGGCAGTATTTTCGTTTTTCGTCAACGCCGTAGAAAATTGTTTTGAGCCATTGGCGCTTTCTGTGTGCTTGCCTGATGATATGTTTGTGTATCCAGTATTATTCACAAAATAAACATTCCGTTCCAACACAAAATATATGCAGCATAATAATATTTCCATCGTGTGCCCTTTGTGGTGTAGGATTTTAACAAGCACCAAGAAACGTATCTGGGAGCTTTGAATTGGTAAACGCTGAGTTTAGCCTTGTTTTTGGGAGGCGGTCTCCACGGGTTGCTACCAGACATGTGGTCGAATACACATTCCATGCATTCGAATACTTTACGAATACTCGGTTAGCTGTATTCGTATTCATGAATGTTTACGTGGTTTTCGAGCGCCAGCAATTCGAATTGTATTCGAATGAACCGATTCATGTATTCGTATTCACGAATAAATCAAAAATTTCGGATTGCAACAATTCGAATTGTATTCGAATTATTTAATGCTTGTATTCGTATTCATGAATTCTTCTAAAAATTTGAGAGACAAACGATTCGAATTGTACTCGAATGAATGGGCTCATATATTCGTATTCACGAATTCTTTTAAAAATTTCGGGGGCCTGCAATTCGAATAATATTCGATAAAATCGACCGGCTTATTCGTATTCATGAATTGTTATGTAGGTTTCCACGTTCAACAATTCGAATTGTATTCGAATAAATAGTTTGTTGTATTCGTATTCACGAATGGTTGCAGGATTGTTTAGACTACCAATTCGAATGAATTGCAAGCAGTATTCGTAGTTGCCAAATCTCATAAAATTAAGACAATTATTAAACAAAAAAGGCATAACTCGTTTGAAAAGCCTTCCAATTATACTCCTGTGGTCCAGAAATTTTAACAATTTAATTCGTACGTAACAAATTTAGGAATTTGCAAGTATATCTTAAACCCTCATGTAATTCGAATAGCATTCGAATGCAATTGCATGTGCATTCGTACTCACGAATTGTTACGCCAATAACAAGTTCTTACAATTCGAATTGTATTCGAATAAATTCACGTGAGTATTCGTATTCGTGAATACTTTGTTTAGATTTTATTATCGCCTATTCGAATTGTATTCGAATAAATCCATGCGAATATTCGTATTCGTGAATACTTCGTTCCAATTTCAATGTCAACTATTCGAATAGTATTCGAATGAGTTCACGCAAGTATTCGTATTCGTGAATAGATGCTTTGAATATCAGCATTGACTATTCGAATTGTAATCGTGCGTTTTTAAACGAAAGCAAAAAGTATTCGAATACAGCACGTTCGGAGCAAAACCTGTATTCGAATGCATTCGAATACGAATGACGAATACGAATTGCCCCATGTCTGGTTGCTACACAAGACCCATCAAGCTTAATCCGGCTCTGATCGATTGCCGGACAAAGTATTGATTAGCGCAGGAATACCGCCTGTTGTACCTGTCGAGTCCTAGCTGGCGAATGGTTTAATGAAAAATCCGATCTTTTCTTAGAGGACTCAATTGTGTTGATTGGAAACCAATCCGTCGGTTAAAGGTGTAAAAATACGTTAAATGACTGATGGGTTGGCTGTAACAGTCGCTGTATGTGACAAGTGTATGGTTACGTTTATTATCCAGTAGAGTAGAGATGATTGTTTAAAATAAGATTTTAAGATTTTTAAGAATTTTAGATTGAGATTAAATAGATTTTTTCAGTTTTGGTAAAATTTCTTGGTACTATAGACCCACAGCGGAAAGCAAAGCCCATTTCGCACCGTGAAATTGGAGGGAAATAATTGGTGGAAAGGCCTGGATAACACGTCTTTACACAAATGGGGGCATTTAAAACACCTGGGAACACCTGTCGTTGTCCTGCTTGCCAGTTTGATTGTCATGGTTTTACTTTTGTCTTTTTGCTTTTGTCAGCACCATATGTCTGTCAAGTGCCGTGGCAAACCGTTTTGTCGTATATGACAGGTGTAACTCCCAACAGTGGGTTTTTACAACCGACTAAAATTTGGTTTTTTGACGTGTTCGGTATGAAGTTTTATTGCTATTTAACCTTCATCTTCTCTAAATTGTTGAAAAAAACATTTTTTTGTTTTCAATAATTTGCGTGATTACAATTTAGTAACTGCTTGTGGTATATACAAACATTCGCACATATTCGAAATATTCAGGAATTAAAACGCTATACCGCTCACAAATTCAATTCACGAGAGTGTAGGTTTACTAGGTCTGCGGCCAACTCACAACCACAGCCTTTCCGGTGTTGGTGATTTGCTTTCCTGTACGTAATCATGTGAAAATGTTTTTAATTCCTACCTAATTTGCCATTTGACGTCTTGTCAATACTCTGTTTTTCATCCACATCAACACCGCCCACTTTGGCATGATAGTCCGTTGCGTTGTGGTAGTTTGGGGGCAACAAATCCTCCACGTCCTGGTAAAACGACAGAGTTAAATTCGTTTTAGTACGGTTTCCTATATGCGCCAGCCAGTCAAAAGTCGCAGAAGCGAACGGACTGACAGTTTCGGCTTTTTGATTGACAGTTTCGAATGTATAGCAGGGTGTGTCAATTCGTGCCGAACCCTCAAGCCTTTCCGCAGCCAAACCAAGAAAATCAATTTTTAATGTTGGTTTGACTGTGACTCGTCGGGCTGTTGTAATTTCTGTCTTAACAGTTGTGTGATCCCCGCAAAGCATATGCTTAATAGCAAACATTGTATTCATAGTATCTTTGTTACGCCTTGTATACGACTATACTGATTATTCTACAGAAGCACGAAATTTATTCTCCATTTTTTGGCACATATTGAATGCTTGTTTTTGTTTCATGGTTAGTGGAAATGTACTGTTTATGTCAGAAGACGTACCTTACATCACAACCAGAACAAATTTACGTGATTACAGGTCCCGACAAAATGGATATATTCAGCAGAATGACATCGCCTAAAAAAGTATCAGCATGCCACGTATATCACTGCGGTGTACCTAAAATAACCCACTTATTCCTTTATCCTTTTTATCGCATAAGTTAATAATGTGGGATCGGTTATAAACATAACCGCCTCTTTAGGTTGTATTGCAGCATGCCAGTACACCCAGAACGTGACTATTACTCTCAGCTCATCCGACAAATGTCTGCGCCAAGTTGGCTACGGCTGTTGTAAGTTTACGTCAATGGGACAAGTTGGGTCATTCGTCAACAAACAGAACATGGACATTAGTGTTCGGTGGCGTCCGTGTTGGTCCACGCGGCCATACAGCGGTGTCTGGGACACGAAGCACCAAACACGCCCGCAAAGGTGGTAAATTGCGGCCTTTTGGCAAACAAACATGACAATTTAATGTCAACGTATAAAATTGATGCAAAATTTAGCACATAAAGTATGTTTTCTTGCATGTCATGAGTAGCGCTGCGAAGAATTGCCTTAAATGTATGTGCGCTGTGTGCGTTTGTTCTTAACGCAACAGGATATTTTACCATTTCCTTACTTTAAAATTAAGTTTAGTCCAGCAATTTTAGTCTCTAATACATTATTGTTTCAGCACTAGCTAATTTGTATTTTGTTTTGGATATCAGGCTACTTTCAAATGCGTATGGCAGGAAACCGTGGCAGGAAAACCGCGACCTTTTAAATAACCACTCGGCCTTTTTAATTTTTGTTGATAATATGTATTGCAGGCTGCCTCGGTACAAGGCAAAGGCTATTGAATTTCACGTCCTTTGTAATTGTTAACATCCAACGAAAGCGAATCCTCGATTGAATTTGACATGATCACGAGTCAGTGGCTTATTTTCCCGACTCCCAAGCATTTTCTTTGATGCTCGATGCACAAAAATATCAAATGTCGCTAAGCTTCATGCGCGGTGTTAGGAGGGTTGAAGTCTATTGATCAAAAATTTGGCGCGCCCGCGTCTGCGTCATAATGCGAATTCGAATATGTATTTGCGCTTCAATCAACAAGGGGCGCGAAAAACAGATGGCGCAAAGACAAAATCGATTGCCAGTCCGGAAAAGATTTCTATTGATAAAGGCTTTTAACAATGGCTGGGAGAAAAATACCGTATTTGCACCTTCGGTAACCGTGCCGTTAATGAAAACCTCAAAAATATGTTACTATTCATCAAAAAGCGCATTCAAGACTTTTTCGAATTTTACACGAACAAACAACACCACATTAAAAATATGTTGGGTTGACTTTATTTAAAAGTCATATGAAAGTGGTGACGAGCAGATAATATCAACGATTTTGGCGATTACTGTTAGACAAACGTTTAAAATGCTCTGATAGTATTCTATTTAAATCAAGTAATTAACTTTAAATCTCTGCATGGCAAATTTTTGCATTTTTTGTTTCTTTTTGTAAATTTTCGTAGCAGTGCCGTTCGGCAAAATGTTTGGGAACGTGTTTTAGCGCCAATCGCTTTTTTAAAGCAAAACCTGTCGACGCGTCGAACTCTTTAATACCTATACCCACAATTCTTGGGGTTTCGTGAGATCCATGTAACGTTTTCGTCTGTTTTAAACATCACTATACGCATAGTTACATAAACCTTGTTTAAAGCCTGATATTGGGAGAGCGTTTTAACACGATACAAACAAATAGTGTTAACATATGTAACTGACATTGTGTTGCAGTTTTCTCGAAACAACTGTTATTAGATTTATCCATGTGTACCTGAATTTGGTCCAACCATCTTCCATCTTGTTTTTCTTCTATAATCGACTGCAGTGCTTGTAATTCGGCCAAAACATCATTGGAATTCTCGTTTGCTATTTCGTTCACATCTTTATCTTCCTCAGTTGAATCTATGAAACGTAAAGTTTCGGGCATTTTTACAGTAGTTCGTAAGTTTGAGTCACGGTAAAAAAGGCGTAGTTGTTGTTTACAAAATTCGGACTTCTTGTGGGATTGCCTGATTAGTAATTAAGCAAAGATGCTAAGATTTTTATTGAATTCCTATTACACCCAAAAGTTATGTTAATCTTACATTCGTCTCCGCGTTTACACAGTGCAAAACAAACATTCGTCTCCGCGCATACACAGTGCAATTCTCATTTTAATCCAACAAAAATAAGCATTTATTCTGGGGCCCCAAAATGAAGAACTAATCACAATACATTACAGTGAAGCATGTATAGTCATGTACACCCAAGCGTAATATGGACATCCCGAACTGCCATGTCGCCATGAAATATTCATAATAGAGAAACGAAGGTCGTACATCGGCTTAATTTTAAACCAGGTCGCTAGTTTGAACGTGCGAACGCCGATAAAACAAATCGATTTTTTCGCTGCTTGGTGTGAAACATTAACTTGGAATGCCGAGATATAATTCTAAATGGTAATTGAGTTAAAAAAAGAAATAGAAAACTCAATTTTGCCGGGTTTCAATTATTTGCGTGATCAGTAAGTAAGTAAATCGCTTGTGTTGATGTAGGTTTGTATGGTGGTTGTCTTTTGGTAGCATATGGCTCAATAGCAGAACAATTAGTCTGCTATATACGAAACACATCCGCAGCATTCTTCATTTTTTTTCTTCTCCCTAAAACCAACTCTGTCTCGCTTTTCACGAGACTTAGGCTTTAGTTGTGGTAACCTATTAACTTTACCCGAATGGCCACCGTTAAAAAAAGAGGTAAATAAAACTAACACTTACCCTGTGGTTTCTTGTCGTTATTTCTTGCATAACAGTGCGGTACAATAACACCTCGACGGGATCCTTTGACTCCGTGATGATGTCATCACTGGTGAAGTCATACGGCTGAATTTCGGGCCGGCGCTGTTGATATTCGGCTGGGTACGCAAATGTAACAACGGCACAGAACAGGCAGCACAGCAATGAACGCATTTTAAAGTAATGCATTGCAGTTAAAAAATCTTTCTAACAAACTATGCACAAAACCTATGCAACTGTTGTAACCCTGGTGTCAGGACAACGCAAGCTTATTGATTGTGTAGGGTTATGCAACTGTCGCGCTTTGCACCATGGTTTCATAGGGGAAACAAGGGGCTTTCATTCTTGCAGTGGGTGATGTTCGACAGATCCTTCCGCGGACATTAAGGCTGTGAATGTTAGCGGAACAAGCAACACTAAACTTGCACTGATTACGAATAGCATGCCTGTTTTATTTGGACAAATGTTACGGAAAACTTCTTTAGCTAACGGTCCACATTGAAAAAGGTTGGCTTGATTAATCTTTCTGGCGTCGAAATCCCCTTACCTCTTCAAAATCGGATGTCATTTTCATCCACCCTATAAGTTTCAAACCAATTAAGGGCTGGCGTGGTTTTCCTAATCGGCACTTGGAATTAGTTCGTGAACAGCCAAAGTGCGATGCTATCTTTGTCAGTCGATAAACTGCCCATCCTTAAACGATTTCGTGACCACTCAATCGCGAGAACCACAGATACAAAACTGCCGCGTGCCGCAGTTTGCTTATAAACGTCTGGCGCTGCTGCCTTCTTCACTTCATTGTCGCTGCGCTTAGTGCAGTATGATAGGCTGATTTCATATCCTCAAAATTAAATTCAAACGTGCTGCGTATTTTTTGTACAGAGGTGTGTTTTTTAACATTTATTTGCTGCGAGCTGCTTTTGTACAAAACCCTAAAACACAGTCTAAAAACAAACTTGTTGTTTGTTCAATGTACCTTATTTAAATGGCAAAAACCTTTTTTAATTGATGTAAGCACTTCACTAAAAAGCACCAAAAACTGGTTAGAAAAAAATTCTAGCCTTAATCATTACAATGCACTGAAAATATCTGATACCAAATCTTAATCCCACGGAAGCCGTGCGCACATGCAAAGATAATTTATTCCCAAGGTTGTCAATTTCCAATACCGCAGCACCTTACCACAGCTTCTAATCGATCAAGTTATCTCCAAGCCAAAGTCGTTTCCGACCAAGCAGTACACTAATAAAGCGATTGTACGTCTGAATTGCCACAGCATGTTTTCTGCTTCACAATGTTAACGGTTGTGTTAATGAATATTTGATGAATGTGTGTTGCAAGACGACAGTTGGAAAAAAGCAGAGCTGTTTTTAGTTTGATAATTTCTTTGATGTATTTCCTAAACAAGGGCTTCTTTTCAAACTTATAGTGGCAACGGTCGCGTCACACAAGGTTGATGGTCATGGCCGGAACCTTTACAGGGCCTGGACAAGAATATTTTTGTATTGTTTTTCGCCCAACGTGTATGGTGAGCCAATGCAACTTCGAGAAAACAAGCCAGAAAAATGAATGAGCGAATTGTTTTCATCTTTGATAAAAAACACAGTCATTTTGGTTTGTTGGAAAACAACCTTTTTTATCGCCAACACACATCCCCAATTTTGCACCAGTGTATCGCGAAAAAAGCGGTCCGCCATCAGAGTAGCTATATATCCCAAAACTTAAGAAGCATCAGCATATCCAACTGACATACAGCATAAAAAATGTAAGGGAAACACCTTTATCACATCAAACAATAATTCAAAACACAATTTCACAAATAAATTCTCCACACGTCTGCAGCAGCGCAAGCAATTTACTAGTAGCCATGAGACTATGATCTCATAAACGATAAAAGCAAACAACAACAAACAGTAGACAACACGTTGAGGTCAAACTTTTAGATTCAGGTGGTGCTAAACGATTAGGATCAACTGATAAGGCTAAAAAACGACAAAAACATCGCCGTTGAGGTATTTGGGAAATTCTACGAACACAAAAGGACGTTTCACGTTGCGGTCATAGGATTATGTGGTTATTCCTTTGCCTACCTCAACAGGAGGTATTCATGCATTTAACAAAAGCAACAGGACCTTTATTTTTAAATGCATTTTAATTACTTTGCGTTGTGTACCAATTATGGTATTTCTGCTGTAACCGGGATGTCTGGCGTTTCTGAAAAATAGATGTTGATTTCGGTAATCGAAAATAAAACTTTGTTATGAAAGAACATTGTAATCATGCCTAATGCTTTCAAAAATCGAAGGTTTGGAATTGTACTGGCCAACAACCAATAGCGTAGCCAGCGCAAAATTTTAAGGGGGGCCAAGTTACCTAACTTAATGTAAAACTTGGGGATTTTTTTAGGAGTAGCCTACTTCAATGTATAATTTCGAAATTTGGGAGCGGCCATGCCCCTTTCGCCCCCCTTGGCTACGCCCCTTCCAACAACGATCCTGGCAAGTTTTCGTTTTTGTATCAGATACAACACTTCTGGAACGACAGCAAATTCAAATTCAGTTAACAAAACGTGGTAATGTCGATCTGAAGATTTCATAAGTGATGGCACTTTGTAAGTTTTGCTTGGGTGGTGATAAACAGCGGTTCAAAATCGACAATAAACTACAAAACCATTAACTTTCGTCGTCAGCAACATGGCCCTGAGGCTTTGCTCGATAAATGTCCTTCACTTTGGCTTGAACAAAAAAAAAGAGTTCGCGAACCCTCTTCTTACGTCATAATAGCCGGCATTTTGTTGTGGAACAATAAACAAACGGACCATTGAGCAGGTTAAATGCAGTGATTGCCAGTCTCGGAGATCGAGATTTTGATGTTGGATTGACAGCATTTCCTGCGGGTGTGGCAGGGATGACTACCGACCGGTAATGCTCTGTCAGTCACAGACAGAAAAGGCAGTAGCTGTAATCCTGTGAATAACAAGCCCCTGTGTGCGTTATGACACGTCAAGCCTGGTCTACTCTATTTCTGTTTGTTTTGATGTTAAAGTTTTGACCTTATGAGGAAATAACAATCATGTATTTATTGTTTATTGACAACAACGTAATGCGATTACTTTCGTACTAAAGTGCCATAATCTGTTTTCACAAAAAATGGTACCGAACGTGAACGACTAATTTAAAACTTGGGTTCCGTTTGCTGCATTAACATAAACAGTAGGCCAATGACACAAAGACCAACTAGAAGAAGGATGTTGGACTAGACTAAAAAAGAGCTGTTTACTAAAAGCAATATTTATTTTGTATTTACGGACTCACGAAACTAAATTCCTTGGGCTGATTTGATAATGGCCTTAGGATTCGTGCCTGCAGTCAGGCACGTTTCAAATATCAATCATTACGTAGAAAAATGGTTTGGTTTAATATTCAAATTTAATGGTTCATTTCATTAATTATCAATTACTGCATAGTCGCATCATTATGTCGTTGAAATTCAGGCAAGCTCCAGATGGTTTTGCTTTCAAGGTGATGTAATCGCGAAACCCAAATCAAAAATCACGTTTAACAATCGAAAACTAAGCGCAACAACCACTTTATCTATTTTACCTCTAGACAGCGATCAGATCGGGCCGTCTTCCCATTGGTAACCAGCTATATTTAGCAGCTACCATAACGTTGCACTTTACAAGCCCACCTTTATGACCAAGCAATCAAAACAATACAAGACATTTAATAGTGGTTGAAGCACCAGTGGTGATTACATTTCGCCTTGAGGTAATCAAAGTCAAGTGTAATTTCTTACAAATTGTGGCGTTACAATACTACACCGGCGCATGTAATTACATAATTATCTACTGAAACAATGCTTGTGCGGCGCTTTGAAGGAACACTAAAATTTCGTTACTTGATCAGTGCTTTTCACACGTTGTGTTAAAATGGTGCTAGGTGCAGACCACCGCTGGTTTGTGAGATGACTGTAGTTGACTATTTGATGACAGTTATCAGTTGTTTTCAATGGATTGTTATGAAGGCTGACTGTACGTTGTACGACGGTACGATATAGTACGAACGCTTCTCAAGGAAATCGGTTGTGTCGCTAGCGGATATGTGAAAGAGTTTTGCTAAGCTAACGAGACCGCGTGTGGCAACAGTTTGCAACGGCTTTGCTATTCTTTGTTGAAATTTTATGTGAAAGAAAATCTTGTTTCCTCTTACAAGAGATTTTCTGGAGATCACATTTAGTTTACGCCAATTTGAATTCAATCCTGTTTTACAGTTTTGAACTGTTTGGAACCGGTTCAGTTTTAACATAAGAGTCGGTCCGCTTAAGAGCATTGCATCGTAATTATTTATTTAGTTCACCTCTACCACCAAGCGGGCTTTTTGTTCACCCCATGTATGATAAAGCTATTTAAACTATATACAACGTAATATTGATTGTTGTACATCGTACATACACACAAGCAAAGTTGATTAACATGCGTAAAAAAGCTCACCCTTCTCCGCTGCTTAACTCCGGGGCAAACCATTCACCCGGCTCAGAAACATTGGATTTTTTCGCGGACGCGTGTACTTTGAATCGGGTTTAATGCAAATTGATGCACGAGTTCGATCGGTTACCGGTTTGACCAATGCGAGTTCCTGTTTAAATTACCCGCTCCGAACAGGTTACAAGTTTTATGAAGTTTAGATCACTAAACATACATAGTTACCCAAGAAAGTTCGTCAAAAACGATAGTTTGCAGGCTCTAAAACACCAACCTCGGGTCAACGTCTAAAACTTCTTACCGCCACATCACGGAAATTAGTGATTGTTAACTACAATATGTTTTTGAATGCTATTTGCAACTTTTACGCTAACGCTAATTTACCACTCAAAGAGTGTTACACAAATTGTACTTTTTCTCATTTCTGACATGGAAATGCCAAAACCAATGGAAGTCCAAAAGTTTATCAAGAACTACGCGATAGAAGCAGACAGCGAGAAAAAAACGCCTCAAGCTTGTGAAACACCCGGATATTTTTCGTTTGTTTCGTCACTTTAGCGGTTTCAATATGCTATAAATTTTTCTAGTCGCCAAACTGTGCAGCTGGGTGGAGTGTAAGGTAGATGCTAAATAACGAAACGATTAAATTACACTGACGAGGAAAAATGACCTTAACAGCATGTATGTTTCGAACCGTTTATCGCTGTCAAGGACGGGGGCGCGGAAAATTTTAGTAAATCAGAAGGGGTTGCAGACTAAAAAGTTTTGGAAGCCCGCATTTAATAGATGATCTGCATTTTCAGAGGGCGGCTTTGTTAACTATACAGATTTGCCCGGAGCCCATAAAGTCTGTTCTGGGAGCTACTACCAAACAACAAAGGGTATGCTTTACGTGAAGTCAAGATAAATTTACGACGTAATCATACTGTGATAATTAGGAAACAGCATCTGCAGACCGGGTTATTTTTTCATTATTCTGCGATATTTGCGCATAGAATGATGTGCACGAAATGTACGCGCGCACTTTTTGGCTGATTGTGCAAATAAATAGTACAATCCCTGTTGAGCGTCTGTGACCCCAGTCCCAAAGAAAATCGTTTAATGT
>QXVZ01020107.1:35444-69037 GCA_008931825.1 Phallusia fumigata | reverse complement strand
CCGTTGAGGGCCATGTGGACAGTGCGCACAAAAAAAACAGAATTAAAACCTGTTGGGCGACGAGCGTGCGCTTATCGCATACAAAATTCCGATTCGAATCAGCCAGCGCGTTCCATGGGCGTGGCGTGGGCGTCGCCCCACGATCGTGAACTATGCGCAGTGATGGAATTGATGAGAAACATGCAGTTGGGCCAGCCTACACAACTTTAATCACCAAACAAGGCTAAATCGAATTACCCGGTGGCGTTTCGGCCACACAGTGGCGAGCAAGCAAGCAAGCTTTTATCAGGTGTCGCACCTCATAACAAGAACTGTTGGACAAATAAAACTTTAATACAGCTGACAACCCAAAAAGTAACCCAACACGCACATAATCCACCAGCAAACAGAGGAAATCTTAAAATTTGAGAGAACAGTCTCAAATACAGTCAGAATAAATCGGCAAAAGTATGAGAAATATAACATATGTATCTCCTAGATCATGTATTTGAATGAGGAACTGACAATGACGACTTTGGCGACATCATTTTGTGACTTCCTTAATCAAGATTTAGAGAACATATTATATATATATTTACATGTAATTCTGTACCGACTTTTTCCGCAGTTAAAGCTGTTATTTTGAGAACAACAATAGTTATTACAGCGATCGTTGGTACCCATGGCGACCGTCGGAGGCTTAGATATTGCCAACTCATAACATTCTTACATGAATGAAGAAAGGCGCATGCAGGACATTCACGGGCCTGCAACGCTGCTCAGTCCGAACCCGAACCCAAACCACAGCGCGAAAACAGTTCGATTAAAATGTGAGTGCGCTCGGCTCCCAGCGGGTGCAGGGTAGACCACAGTCACCACGTAGAGCCGCATTTCAATACAACAATAGCGGCTCCGGAGAGCTGCCCGCGCGTTTGATGAAACCAGCAGACGAAGGGAGGAGACTGCGAATGTCACAGTAGGCAGTTGTGTCGTCGTCGACGCGAGAGGCGGCCTTTGTTGCGAAGCCACGGCGGCTTAAATGTCCAGCCCGTTCGCTCTGTGACGTCACAATCGGACTTGAACTCGCGAACGCGCGACCTCCTGCGGTGTCACGTGACTAGCCCGTCGTCATGCTTCGCCGCGGGCGGGCCACCAAAGAAACTCGCACCCCCGTAGCGCATTTATGGCGACAGTCGCGTTTTTAGGCGCCACATTAGCCCTGTTTGCTTGTGTACGCTAAAAGCGCTTTCGCAAAGACCCTTAAAAGTGCACCGAAATAAGGTTGACTGCGCATATCTTCCGAACACTGTACGCGAGTAATCCAATTTGAACATGTCACTTTTTCGTGCTAATGTTGTTGCCTCGACGGCAAAATCCTCTCTCGGCGTGAAAATCCACAAGCTTGAAAGCGCGATCGCCAATCCTGGTTATTAAAGTCGAACCGACAAGAGCACGCCCGACGACGGCAGTATTATTTGTCAAAAGCCGTTTTATCAAATTACATGGCTCAGCGTGTACAAGTCGTTCCGGCATCAGGGCTTCAACGCAGCTTGCCCGACTGAAACTGCTCGATGTTCTGATCCCAACCACGGGATGCTGAACTAATTGCACACGAAAAGCCACTTACGCTTGGGAATGCTTGTGCAAGTCCTGCATGGGGCTTGCTTAGCGTGGACGAAGGCGTAATATACGACATGGATGCGATGTAAATGTAGTTTGATTCAAGCACTAACAGTCACCTGTTTTTAAATGCCAAACGATGGCATTTTTATGCGTGATTTAAACCAATGACGTTAGAGAAACTACACAGCAATATTCTATAGGGCATTTTTCGGTTTCTGCCGTCGTATGGATCACAAGCGCAACAACACTTGATATCGGTACAGCTCGCATACCAAATATCTGCTTGTCGTTGCTTATAACCTTACTTACAGTACAAATGTACAATACCTTCCACTGACTAAATGACTGTCATTCTTCAACCTAACACTTTTACAGCACATAACTACTCAAGCAGCAGGCTGTATTTTCCGGGCTACTGACAGTGAGAGGCGCTTAAAGTGAGCTCGTATATAACAGCGTCTGTCTCTTGTAGATGTATCTCATGTCCCTCGTTGGACGCCAGACCGGTGTCTGCCATCTATCACAACAGGGCTGGCGTCTAAGTACACGGTGGCGGGCAGCGAATTTCGCCAGACGACCAGCAGTTTTCGATGGCACCTTCTGAACTTGCCACTGCTGGCGCGCACCAAAGACGTCGCTTCGTCGCCCAAGTGTCAAATCCCGAACACAGCGCGACGACCCGGTGAATGTGAGGCCCCTGCGACTGACGCGCGAAGAAAGATAAGCGATGTCCCGTGGCCCGCGGCAGGCCTAGGCGCTCATTTATCGCTCGTCGCATCGTCAAAGTAATTCGCGCGACGACCTGAGACATCGGGCGCTTGGTCACGGTTTCGTCACACTACTGAAGAATTGATGGGGTCGAAAATGTTCTTGTTTTAGCCCAGGCCCAGGGGTTTCTTAACCAGGAGAACCCGTACCCCTGAGGGTGGATGTACCAAGATACTGACTTGTTAGGGTCATTTTATACAGATACTACATTGTTTGTTATTTAAACCTGAGAACAAGAATTACTCTGCGGAAATTGCATATGGGGTTATTGGCACAAGAATCTAAAACTACAAGTTTTATTCGCAGATTACAAATTATCAATACGACGGTGCGCAATAGAGAATCAGAGATGGATAAGCCCTTCGCGTTTGGGTGTTCGACGTGCAACTAAAACGCTTCTTTGCTGAACTGCAGCAAAGCGTTTGGGACATTCGATACAAAGCGGACAAGGGCACTATCAGTCAACGCAGCTTTGACGTGCTATAGTTAGTAGGTTGCAAACCCTGGCACAGTTCGAAAATGCATTTGCAGAATGTAAGCAGGAGTAACACGCTGCTTAAAAGTTAACATACCTTTCTGCTGTCCTTGATCTTAACATAGCAAGCCCATTCGACCAGCCGACACCATTTTCTCAACACTGTGACAGTGAAAATTGTCCAGATTGCCCAACACTTCTGAGGGTCCAATTCATGAAATATATCTTTAGCAACCGCCTAACGTCAAGAACCAACACTTCCTACCCACAAACGAGGCCTGTTTAAAACATAGATAATTTTCATAGATTGTCGGCGCGTTACCATCAGCCCGGAAACGGCCACAGCCTTCGAGCCCCCTTTGCATGTTCTTTGAGTAGCGTTTTTTTAAAGAAATAAAAGTGGCAAAAAACCTCAACAGGAAAAAAAATGTTAGTTCTCAGTTTCACTCAGTGGTTTAACGTGGGTACCAGCGCCCCCTGGGGTCGTTTGCTGTCGTTCATTTGCTGTCATCTCTCTTCAAACGGCTAATATAATCAATTTGGTCAAATGTTGTCATAACATTGGCTATTTCTTTTCTAGTCGCATGCTGATCCAGCGAGTTTAAATGCTGATGAAATAATTCGTTTTGATTTTTGTCTATAAAGGGGCGTGACTCGGGCTTATTACACAAGCAACATCCGTGTCAACTCTTGTACAAGCCCAAATCTACTCGGACAAAATCAATCGAAATATCTTTAGCGCGTTTTAATTTTTCGCATGATGTAATGTACAAGCTTTGCATTGTATAATCAGAAACCTCATTTATTTATTAGTCTCGGAACTAATCTTGTTTCCACCCTGTGAACTACGAAGCACCGCACCTGCACTCCACATCACCTGTTTTAATGCTAACTGCAGCATTTAGTATTGATTTGCTTGTTGTTTTTGGTGTTGGTTTGTCGCTTATAACCTTAAATGACCTTTTGCATTATGCTGAACACTAAAGCAAAATTTAAACGTTAGTAAATGAACTCATATGTTTTGAATTTAAACATTGAAATCTGATTTTTTGGCCATTCTCCAATCTTGCAAAACTATAGATCCCGTAAGGAAGCTATTACTATCCAACAGCTGTAAAACTGCCCCTTTTAAAAAAAAATGCTGCATTGCCTCGACTGAAGTGACATGGTCCGTTGTTTGGCGGCGCGGCCAAGAGGCCAATCACCCTCGATCTGTTACACAATTGAGCAGAATTGAAAAGGAGATGATGGCAAAATTGTCACCAAATTGAGCCGGCCTCTCGATCGATGGGTCGTTCTCAATATCGCCTGCTTGACGTCCGTATAAAATTTCCGTTGTTTAGCTCAATCGAACCTCGATATAAAGGACCGCGTGGGCTTATACTGTAGCCGAGGTCCTTGTTGATCCTACAAACGGTGACAGCTGTCGAACTTGACTACCATAAGTGCTCGCGAGTTTCGTTTCGAACGAACAAATTGCTTTAAAAAACATAAGTTTATTATTCGATCGTGTGTTTAGTCGAGGACATCCGTCAAACAAAACATTGTTGCAACTGTTAACAATATGCGTAAAACGCAGTGATTTCCATCGGGCGGATTTTAATTTTTTTCAAAACACTTTCTATAACAAGAACGAACATTTTCGTTTCTCTCCAGCGGTTATCGAAACGTATAAAACGCTTAACACGTAAGTACTGACTTGTATCTTCTTATTGCGGCTATTTAAACCGTGAATTGTGTACTTCTCTGCAACGTTTTACACAGCTTTGGAAATCATTTATTTTGCAGTACAACGCAGCGTTAGTTATTCTCGACCTTTACGACAACTAATTGTAGTCTTTTCAAACTGAAAAGTTCCTAATTTTTGTTGTTGTGAGCGCAACTAAATGAAAACCTAATATTAAATGCTCTTTGTTGTAAGTAAACAAAATTTCCAGCTGAAAATATGCCCAGGAAATATACCCTTGCTTGTGTTACGTTAAATAGAAATTTTACCAGCAATTTTTTGACGTCAGTACAAGTACAAAATATAAAAAGGTTGAAGGCCAATAATCGGGTAAACTAATATTATGCTTATTAGTATAGTGGAGTTTCACCAAGCCACCTCTAGTCTTGGCTTATGTTTGTAATTTTTAATGACCTTTACAGCCAAATTCTTCATGCTATTCTAATTGACATTCTACGATGGTAATGTTTGCCGTTCAGTTAAAAAGATTTTTGAAGGAGGAACAGATTTCGCGCGAAATCCATTTGTTTTTTACGCTTTACATAACAGACCTGTACAGCTTTTTGTGTTTGTGTCGAATTGGGGATTTTTTTGGTTTTCTTGTTTTATAAGTCTTACAGATGACGAAACGACAAAACCCATGGAGTGAGGACACTCCAATGCAAATGAAAACTCACATTAGCACAAAAGAAGTTGCAAATGGAATTGACGGGAGCAGTTACAAAGATGCAATTCTAGGTTGATTTAAGAGTTGTTTTGTATGGTAAAATATGTTGTGTACCATGTATATAAATCATACGAGTTTGAAAGGACATGAATTAATTGTGCCTTACCAAGCGAAGGATACTCAACACAAATTTTCCTCACAAAGTCCAAGCAAAATCGTGGTCCCCAAATTTGGCTTTGCTTTGTCCCAGTAAAAGCTAATGACTAAATTAAAACTAAAAGACCTTGCACTCATCATGGTCAGTTTTCTAATTAAAACAAAACTGTCGGAGAACTTGTATATAGTGATTACATGTCAACAAAGGTGTTTTCATTATCAGTACATATGTCACAAAAATTTTGATCAAAACCAAGTTGCAATCAAGTTTGAAAGTTTAAAGCAAGTTTGCATTTTTGTTTAACATTGTTCTTAAAATTGTTAATAATGATTTAAAACATCTAAAACTTATAAATGTACTTGTTGTTGCAGATCACACCAGACAGCTTCTGTTGAATGGGGCAAAACAATTTTATTCCAAGATTGAACAGGATGAACAAAATGTTTTGAATAACAATGATGAAAATATAGAAACATGTGAAAAACATCAACAAAAAAGTATAGTTGATTTTTTCAGCAAAGGAAGCAAACCACACTACAACAAACAAGTAAATTCTAAAACAGGTGAAATTAGAGTCCATTAAATTATAAGTTTTGATGATATTTTTGCTTAGTTTTCTTTTTTCTCACAGCCCGCCTACCTAATCCATGTAGTCATACATCGCCAACTACAAACTGCGAATTTTGCCTCAACGGAATTTGCCAGATTTGTGGCAGAACTTGTGCGAGCTGTGACAAACAGTATTGCTCAAATTGTTCTATTCTCAGGTGAGATTAGATAGTAGCATTGTATAGGTTTGTGTTAGGGATTTTCTGTACTCCGATACATAGTTTGTGAGAACATGTGAATCATTTAAGGGTGATTGCAATTTGCAACCTGCTAGTATTTTATGCTGAAACCTCAAAAAAACAGTCCCAATTTAAAGATGGTGTTATTTCATTTGTTTCCAAAATTATGTGGTGTTCATTGTTAAAAAATAGAATGCACAAAATGCCATATAATGTCAACTCTGCATATAATGACTCTTGTGCTAAACTATAAAATAACCCTTTGTTCCCGAACTGAAATGTCTTTTTGTGTTTTATAAGTAGCAAAAGTTGCAATAAAACAGTTTATTTTTTTGCAGCTATGAAACCTCAATTGAAAGTGCTTTGTGCTTTTCTTGCAAAGGATAAGTGAATTTAAAAAACGTTTTTCGAAAATTTGTATTGTTGTTTTTTTCACTGAACTTTTTTGCCTTTTTTTGTATTTTTTGTTTGATCAAATACATCTGCATTTTGTTAACTTTGTCAAGCAATATATGAGCGGTCCATGTCTTCTAACTGAACTACATGTTTTTACATAATTGAGCCCCTTGAACATGATTGGACTGTAAAAAAAATTAAAAAGTCTCAAGTCATAGGCGTACTGGACCTCAGGTATTTTTTCGTACGATGTGTTCAATTAGGGGCTTCCGATTAAGTGTGAAACAAAGTTAGAGTTTCTAAACACTGAACTCTATACCAGGGTCGTAGCCAAGCGGGGGCGAAAGGGGCCATGGCCCCTTCCAAATTTCGAAATTGTACATTGAAATAGGCTTCTCCTGGAAAAAATTCCGCGCCTCAAAATTTTGGGCTGGCTACGCTCTTGCTCTAACTAGTGCTCAATGGCAGAAACGTCCAAGATATTTTGGATTCCGATTAAAAAAAATTAGACTCTCACCCACAACTGCTGACAGACGTGGAATCAGACTCTGACTTCTGATAAACCTCCGGTGTCAATATTAACAAAGGCGCGATTTTTTGTAGGTAAACGTTTTATATCGTAACGTAAACCATAGTTAACGGCAGCAAAGTTGCGTCGTCTTTTATCCGGCGGTATAGTTNACTCGGCCATCTTGGCGGCTGGTGAGATGGTGACAGGACATTGGCCGGTTACCTCAATTTTACAAACCAGCGAGGACAAACAATAAACTAGACGTGTCAATCTCCAACTGAATGGGTTCAAAGAAGCATTCGCAAAAACATTTCAGGGGAATTTGAAAAATTCGAAAACATAGAAATCTACAACTAAAATTCATTTTTTGAACAATCAAAATGTTTGAATCGATGTGAATCTAGCAGCAACGGGAAACGGAATTTCCACGAGGCGAATCTTTTCGATCGCCGTCGGTGGAGGTAGGGTACGTTTTTTTTGGTCTGAACTTTTTCGGATTTTGCGCGTTTTTTTAAGAGCATTACGTTCCACATGTGTTAGTGCTGTAAGTAATCAGCGTAGATGTTAACAAATAAAGGAATTGTTTAAAGATGTAATAATTCTGGTTGTCAGCACTCAAAGATTTGTTGAGTGGTTTCTGTTGCTTGGACATGTCTAGGTTTTTACGAACTGAGGATGATATGTTTTACAGAATACCACAATGCAGATCTTTGTGAAAACCCTAACGGGGAAAACAATTACACTTGAGGTAAATAATATGCAAAAAATAGGAAAACCAAATCAAATCCTTTTGGTCATGATGCAACATATTTCTAAATGCCTTAAATAGCCCAGTGATGAGTTTTTCTTGTATAGCACAACTAAGTTGAATTCACTTTGTTGATTGTCACACTTGCCATGTTGTTGCAGTGGTTGATAGGGCACATAAGTTTTAATAGGGGTAAAGTTTTTTCGCATGTATGTTAATGGTATTAAATTAGAGGATGGTCTGGTTTAGTTTGTTGTTGCAATGATGAAATCGCATGTGGGTTTAACTGAGTTGGCTTCTGTCACCCATGTTTAGAACCGCCATCCGCTGAGCAACAGCAAATACAGTTTGTTAATTAAGATGCTGGGGTTATATGTTTTACTTGTAGAAACTGCATGCTAACACATTGTGGTTAACATTAATTCAGGTCGAGGCCTCGGACTCCATTGAAAATGTGAAAGCAAAAATTCAAGACAAGGAAGGTGCGTAAGTTATTTTCCAGTGGTAAATTTGCATCCCATGATAGACAAAAACCTGCAACAATTCTGCACGTGACTGCAGGATCGGGCCGAAATTCCTATTTTGCTAATGTTTCTTTTTTGCAGTATGATCAGTTTGTCATTTGTTGGACAGCTGTTGCAGGTTTGCCATGTGCACTGGCAATTAGGGCAGCATTGCAATGATGCTAAACTTAGGACACCATATGAATGGAAAAGAATTTCCGACTTGTTTATTTAATACTGAAAATCTGAGCAATGCTGCCATTCAATCTTTATACATCCAAAACCACTTGCTCTCCTTTAACCAACCTCAATTTAATGCTGTTTAAAACTTTCAAGGTATCCCACCTGACCAGCAAAGATTGATCTTCGCTGGAAAACAGCTTGAAGATGGTAGAACCTTGAGCGACTACAATATCCAGAAGGAGTCCACTCTTCACTTGGTCCTCCGATTGAGAGGTGGAGCAAAGAAGCGCAAGAAGAAGAATTACACGACTCCCAAGAAGATCAAGCACAAGAGGGTGAAGGTCAAGCTTGCGACCTTGAAATACTACAAGGTAGAGTATTTGTTTTCATAAAAACAGAAACGGAGCATATAAAATTGTGTTACATTTGAGCCATCTACGATTCAGCATGCCTTCAGCTATGATGAAAATATCACTCGCCGTACTGAAAATACGTGAATGATTAGTGTTCTGAGCTTGAAGCATGCTTAAATCTCTACCTGAAAATATTTCAACAAAAGACCAGTTGTGTTTATGATTTTACATTGTGTATGCCAGCAGCCCAGTAAAGTACGTGTTGTTTGTAAGACCCTTTACACATGGCAAAAACAAATTTGGTTCTTGGTCATACGGTTATCCTAGCTCCGTTTTATAATTGTCACCATTGCTTGTAGGTGGACGAAAACGGCAAGATCACCCGATTGAGACGGGAATGCCCCACACCCGAATGTGGCGCGGGAGTGTTCATGGCTTCTCACTTTGACCGCCAGTATTGCGGCAAATGCGGTCTCACTTACGTTTTCAAGGGAGAAGGCGACAAGTAAACCGCAGCCTCTCGACATTTTCGAAATAAATTTGACACCCAAGTTATTTCTTGATCTGTAGCTGACAGGAAAAGGGATAAGCAGGTTGGAGTTTTGAAACTTTAAGGTCTGTGTTGTTTTGTGCACAAGCTGTGATGAAAACAATCACTCGCCGTTCTTAAACGTTGCATGTGGATTAGTGTTTCTGAGCTTGCTGCACTTAAATAAAGATACCTAAACAAACCTGTTTTTGAGAAACTTTTTAGTCTGTCTAAGCAGATGTTTTGGAAGTCAGTTGTTTGTTTTATCTCCGTGGTGGATAAGGGCCCAAACGTGGTGTACTCCTTGTGCAGGCTTGACAAGCTTGTTCAATGGAAAAGCCACTCTAAAAAGATTCTAGAAACACAGGAAGCTTTACGATTAGACAGGTTTCAATGTGAGAGCGGTCTCGTGGCCGTAGTTTTAAAGGTTCTTTTCTGAATTTCGGCATATATTTCGTCATGATTACCTGGCTAAGTCAGTGCTGGGCATGCATTCCTTCAACGACATTTCTACACAGAAGCTATTTGTTCTATTCTTGATTATCAGATTACCGCGAGCAAATGGAGTAAAAAATCAATGACACAAAACTCTTTCCTAGTCCGCTAAATCATAAAAACGTTTTGAATCACGACGGGTAAATCTTATGCTTGGAGTTTTGAAGTGAAAAATCAGAATGTTTACAAAATAGGGCTAACGCTAATATTGTGGTAGAAAGTTGGGAAATGTTGCAGAGTTATTACTTTGCCGGCAATAAATGGAGTCCCATATAAATTGACTTAAACTAAGTCTAGTCAATACTGGTCTTTATATGTCCTTCAGGGATAAAAATAGAACAAGAAAGCAGTAATCGTAAAGGAATATCCGACAAATAATGCAACAACGGATTAACTACATCAGGTCAATTTTGCTAACAGTCAATAGAAACATCGCTGCTTTTTTCTCGGCGTCGAAGGTTGCCAGACGAAATGCGGCACTTGCGAATTGTACAAAACCAACGCAAATACGAAATACAAAAAATGGCAGCACAACAACCTGTGACAATCGGATGACACCAACGTTGAAACCTGGAACTGTTCAAATATCAGTTTATTAGAGGCAAAATTTCACGCCCACAAAGGCCTGTTGACAAAATTGCTGTGAGTACCCGCTTAATATCCCGGAAAAAGCAGTGTTTAAGTGATCCAAATTTTTTAGCCTAGAATCACAGTACGGCAAACTTACAAGAGGCGTTATACCGAATTATAGTCTACCTTCCAAGCATTTCCTTTCACCAAGGCGTTGACGGGAAAAGTTTAACCTGTTGTGTGATTCGAATCCACGAAAGAAACCTATCCGGGCGGCTACCAGAATAATGTATTTGTTTCATTTACAGTTCTTTTAGCTAAGTTGCGAAGTTATGGCAATTTTAGCCATACGACATCAACCCAAAGTGTTTTGGGGAATATTAAAGTTATTTTGATTTTTTGACAAAACCTACCAAGGACTTCTTGATGATTATGATTTTGCTAGGTACAGGCAAATTGCTGACTACTGTGTTAAATTTGTTGGAAACGTGAAACTTACCCACTGGTCCTTCGGTGAAGTGTAAAGTTTAAATCACCACGAAAAAGAGCTTCTTTCCCCACCACCAAATACTAAACGCCGGCTGTGGAAAAAATACTTTTGATTGATATTCAATGGATGGACAAGTTGGTCATTCGTGAAACTAGAAATAACATTGACAGGGCATTGGGTACATAATCGCCGTTGCCGAAATGCCCAAACAACTTTGCCTTATGATATCAGCTTCGCCTCACACACATAGCAGTCTTCATATTCCTCGTTATGCAAGTGCTTAAAATTTACCCACTCACCTCGGAGTAAGCCCACCCCAGTAATGGAGGATTTTTTCCTTTCAAGATGTGAATTTGTGGCCCATAACAGTGGAAGCGTGCATATGCATCCAACAACTACCAAACTCGAAGACTGTTATAAAATAGAACAAAACTTTATATTTTAAAGTCCTAGACAATGAAAAATCGTTTGGTTGATTGGGGTATTAAATTCCGGCTTTGAATTCAAGGTCAGTTTAAGTTAAAGACCACTTCAAAAACTAAATGGAGCTAAAAATGCGTTAAACTATTACGACTCGTATCAGCTGATGGACTCTATTGCGTGCCTCCGCCTCTATAAGTAAACCTCTACCACGTAATAGTAGTGTCTCTTACAGCGTTTCTATTTGCCGTCGTCTTCAGATGTCGATATCTGATGCGTGTCTCTATTGTCGCAGAAAGCACGCGCCTCTATATACATAGAAGTGATTTTACGGGTTTAGATAGCCTTTGCAATTAAATATGATGGTGTCTCGAGTATCGACAGAATGTAATTTTGTCAATGCGATGTTCGATGTTAATTTTGTCAATGCGAAGTTTCATCACTGTTCACACTGTTTTGTTTTTTTGCTCATTGGAATGCGTTGCTCACCATACTTGCACGAAAAATGAGTAGTCGGGAAAAATTGAGATATTTTGACGATGAAACCGATGTTCCCGGCTCTGACCAGCACCATGTCGAGAATCTCCCCGAACTTGGAACACTGAAAAAAATAATCAAAACATTGAAAATATCACCCTTTAAGCGGAGTCTAAACGAGCTTTGCGCTGCAAACCATGACGAAGATAATAAATGTTCGCAGAAGGAAATCGTTTCATATTTTATTTTTTATATTTGATACAGAAAAACCTTGCCATCTGTAGAAACAAGGTGAAAGAGAATTTTATGAACCCGCCGGGTTAAAGTATCTTGCAACTTAGCCATCATCAACGCAGTCCAACAGAATGTTAAGTACGTACGTCATTGAGGCGGCTACGTAGTTGGTCGACATACACCAGAATGTTGTCATGATCAGAACAAACCTGAAGTAGTCTTGAAAATGCAAACGAAACACGTGGTTACACATAGATTAACTTTATTGAATTCCTTTTATACCTTAATTTTTGCTTTTCGTTTACCGGTCAACAAGGATGACAGTGTGGTACGATAGGGTACGCAGCAAAATGATCTCTTCGTAATGAGGTACGTGGTACGCACAACCCAATACGTACCGTATCGTATCTTACTGCCATCCATGTCAAGCACAAATAGCAAAACTGTAAAAAAAAGATAAAAAAAGTAACACAGTTTTGTTTAATCTAATACATGGCACAACACTACTCACCTATGATATTCCGCCAATATAGAAAAACATCTTTTGCCCATTTTACGTCTTTGCCATGCATAGTAAAAATATATTTGATTTACCTAAATCTTTAAACAGACTTTGATTGTTTTCCCATAACACAACAAAGCGATGTGAGCGTCAGTGACATTCAGAGCTTCAACGACGAGAGGAAATTGTCTTACCACCGGACGGCGGCCCAAGTTTTGTTGGTGAATTGAAATAACATCCGTCATGTCTTATCAAAACAAACAAACAAACACAGTCGATCGACCTTGACGAAGAACTGACTGTCTCCACGTATACATAACGTGACATGTATTTTCCAATCAGAACGAACGTTGTTCAGCACTTTTCAAGAAGTACTTAATGCGTCTTTACAATGGCAGTGGAAGCGTTTAAAATGGACGTGTAGATTTTGTGTGGATAAAAAATGAACGGCAAATGAAAAAAAAGGAATAAAATATTTAAATTTTTTTCCAGAAATAAAATATTTGATTTCTCCCTGCTTCTGAATCTAGCCTAGTTACAAGTAGTTACAATAGGTTGTGATCATACTTGTAATTATCACAGGTATCTCTCATAGTTGTAATGAAGATGTCAACTTTCCGTTACCGTGTGGTGGGAAAATGGCCAAACCCTACAGCTTTAAGTATCAATATCAGGTTTAACCTTTGAACGCACGTTTGTGTTTCTCTACCTTGTTGAGGGATGTGGAAATAAAGGTTTGATTCGTCCGGTTAGCCGGGCGCTAAGCTGCCTGATCTTGCATTGCTTTAACGAAAGGAAGTGTTGACTCTTTTTTGTGACGACACAAATAGCAAGAGACATACACGGTAACTTGGAAATCCCCGTAAGATGTCTCCCTCAGCAAGGAAAATTAGGAGCACAAGACAAGGACTCAAAGAGTGGCTTTAAATAAAACATAGCTGCCAGAGAACTTGTTAGTAGTGAATACATTGTAATGCAAACTTTCCGACAATCGCTGTTGTCGTTATCAGGTTTGCAATAAACTGTATTCACTATGGAAGTAGTGTTTTTAATAAAGGCAACTTGCTATCGCTTTAACACCCATCAAACACAAACAAGTTTGCCCCGGACACATACGAAACGTAATTCTTTAACATATGTTAACATTAGCAAACAATGAAAAAAATGTTATCTGTCAATTTCGCAGTACAATAAGGCTTTTAAGACGATGCAAAGTTGAAAAAACGAACCTCAATTGGTCAACTTTCAATTTTACTATCAGTGAATCGAGTCCTCTGAAAATTTTTTTTAACTGACTGTAGTCATTGCGTCACTGGTTTGGAGCGCTTAGTCAGGATATAAATGGCACAATAAAGCAGTGAATGTGAAGAAATATCTATTTCAATAATGCAATAACCGATTATAAAAGATATATCAGGCAATTTTGAGACCATTTAATTGGTGTGAAGTCCAAAACATGTCACTGTTTCTTCTCAGCGTCGAAACTTGCCAAACGAATACTGGAACTTGGAATTTGAACACAACCGACACAAGTACGAATTGCAAATAACGAAAGCAACAGGCGACAATCGGATGAGACCAACGTTCAAACCTGGACCTGTTAAAATATGAGTTTATTTGAGGCAAAATTAAAACGTTCAAAAGGGCCGTTGGTATAGTTTTGTGTTTACCGTCTTTCAGAGGTTCGACCTCATTCATTCAGTGATGTTACACGGTTTTAACAATTGTGACCTAAAGACTGTGGATCTCGAACTGTGCGCCGTTTTAATTTTCTAAGGGCGTCGCATATTAATTAAAAACATATAGTTTTTATCGACAAATATAATTTTGAAACAAGCGGTCTAATTTGATTATTAACGTTAGTACGTCGAAAGCCCAACCATCTTTTCAAAAGGGGCCTTTTTGAAACAAGAAACATGCCACGTCCTATTCAGGTCGTCTACCTCAGTGCGTCGACTGTTTTCATTTTTTCGTTTTTTATCCTGATGTGTTGTATTTCGCGCTTGGAGTGTTATTCACCATGAGGAACACGACCTTAATAGGACATTTGCCACAAGAGCCTTCATAAATTCATAAAATCTGGTTGCCTGGTAGCAACAGTTTATTTAGTAAAACTGTAACAATTAAAAAAAATAACTACCACAAAAACACTACTCACCTGTGATATTCGGAAAATATAGAAAAACATCTTTTGTCGTTTTTACGTTTTTGTCATGCATCGTGAAAATATAGTTAATATACTAAAAGCAAATTGATATCTTAACAGCCCTAAAAAACAGACCCACCTGTCATTACACAACAAAGCAACGTGTGCGTTATTTTCATTTAAAGGGAAGTGCGAAGCCCCAGATGCGCATAATATTGTAATGAAAGGGCGAACAAGCTGAACCACACAATAACAGGTTAGGTCAGTGATTCTTAACGTCTTTTCTTGTCGATACCCATAGAAATCACTTCTGGTATTTTACACATGTGTGATTTCCGAAAGTAATTTTCCATCTTATATGTATAACTGACCACAATGATTCAGCATCCTAGCACCCTTAGAAACAGATCTAGTACCCTTTGTAGGGTACGAGCACCCGTGGTTAAGAACCCCCGTTTTAATGGGAGTCGTAGCATTTTTAAGGATTATGTTTAACCAATAAAATGTAGACGTAGATTTACTGGGGCCGCGCTGGAGATAGAGAAAATAAATGGAAAAACAACAAAACTGTAAAACAGTTTGGAAAACTTTGCAAATTCAACCGACACTAGGAAAACATTTACATGTAAAATTTTATTCATTTATTTCTATTCCAACTTGCATTGAAAGTTCTCAATTTTAGTTTTGGGTCCATTTTAAAATCTTCGATAACCTAGACATCGTAAATACGCAAATAAACACCCTTCACTTTTACCACCACATAAAACAACACTTTGTATTTAGGTTGCACTTTACTAACACCTAATCCTCTTTTCCCATCCGCCATATGCGCTAATATTCCTAAACCAATGCGCCTGGCATTGCACTTTCAAAAATAAACTCCCCAAACCCGATTATCCACAGTTAGGCAATTCAGTATGCACTTAACAAGTTATATTTACAAACACTTGTTTAAAGTAAGTCTAATTGCCTGCTCTCTGTGGCTTATATAACGCTTGTTGGAGAGCCACAGTTCAGTAGCTGAGCAGTAGAAGTATGTAGCGCAACAGATGGGAAGCTACGGAAGTTTTTTGTTGGTTGAACAGCTTTGCGTTGTGTATCAGCTCTGTTGCATTCGGTTTAGAAACGAATGAAACAATTGCTCGGAACTGTGGCCTGTAACATATAACAGTGTTTCTCAAATATTTTTTTTGATGCGACGCCTTTAGAAAAGTTGGTTGGACTTTTGACGCACAAGCGATAAGAACTTAAAAAATACGCCAAATAACTTGTATTTACTGACACAAAAACAAAAGGCAACAAAAACGTAATTATTACACGACGAAAATTAAAACGACACACAGTTGGAGATTTATGATCACGTAGTATTGCGTATGTGTACGTTAACCCTTCCTGCGTTTAAATTAGGGCGTGGACGTTTACATAACGTTGGAATGTAACATTGACTTTTCGTTTCACAAGTTAACTGCTGCAACAGATAAATAAAATTACAACAGTTATTTGATGTAAGTTTTGATAAATGTTGTGCAATACGAAAAAAGCTTTTTACTTTTGTAAGTTTTAAAAATTATTACGAATTGCAATTCATCGTATTTTGAATACGACAGTAAACAGCCTTAATGTTGAATATTAAATAAATGCAGTAAATATCTTTGCCTCGACCTTAAGTTTTAAAGTTTGTAATTCTGCATTAAACTGGATCCGAGGATGCATTTCAATAATTGAATATTTGTTTTACTGATTTCGCAGCTCTAAGTTTGTGAAACCCACATTCTTCTTTCATCTCTCCCTCGCTCTCATCAACCACCGACTCAACGCAAGATGTTGGAAAACTTTCGCAACATGAAATCCAACGCCATGCAACACTTGATTCCACCAAGCCCGTTCCGTGACGAAGGGAAGGTCATTTACAACATTACTGTCACGGTAAGACATTGGGTAAACCGGCAAATATGGCTCTTTGAAAAAGCTCAAACAATAATTTATCCTCATCTAAAATTCTTTGTTTTTATGTCGTTTCGGGAAATCATTTTTTTCATCATTTCAAAACGTATGCTTTTGTTTCCTTTTTTGGTGTATTAGTTTATTTTAGGCTTTGCTGGGATTAGTCGAAAAAGCAAAATGTTTGGTATGTTTGGGACAGTGCATAATATCGCACGTTTCGGCCCTTCTGAATGTATTTTTCAATGCGTCAGGTTTACTACGTTGTATAGGTTTTGGCAAAAAAGCTGAAAAAAGCGAAAGGAACAACAATTGTAATCTTGATTTACATTTTTCCTAGACTGGTTCGATGAAATATGCCGGAACCGACTCGAACGTCTCAATAGCAATTACTGGTGCAAGCGGTGATAAAACCTCCCTTGCCAAACTTGACAATTCCTTCCATGACGATTTTGAACGTGGCCGCGTGGATCGCTTCAAGGTCAAGCTAGAGGACATTGGGCAGCCGGTGATTCTGACTATAAGTAAGTAAAAAAAAGACAATTTTCAGAAATCAAAATCAAAATTGCAACAAATTTACACTGGTCAGTCTGTGATTCTGACTATTAGTATACATACTATTAGTATCTAAAACTTTTGTTCGCATTTTAACGCGAAGTTGGTTTGAGAAATTTTTGAAAACGTTCCCTTTAAACATATCGTTGTCCTCTGGTAAAGGCTGCCTAACCCTTGAACGTGTGAGCTGTTATCGCAGGCACGTACGGCTTTGGAATGTAAGTTTATGATTACGCATGTTTATAAGTTTTCTAAATGTTGCTTTTGAAACTGTTCGCTTTAAATAAACATTTACAGTTCTCATATATATGCCTGCGTCAAAATTACATTTGATATTTAAGAATACGACGAATCTGGAATGTTTGCGGACTGGTACGTGGTTTCGGTGACGATCCAGAAAGGAGGGGACAGCGCCATCTACCGGTTCCCGATTAACATGTGGGTGACCGGTACAACCGATGTCGCTATTGGAACAGGTGGGACTGGGTTACAAGGATGAATAACCTAAAATGCTCTGGTGATTCGTTCTCGGGATCGGGTTCGAGCCTCGTGAAAAAACATAAAAAACTCTAAAATGTCCATTAGAAGACCTAGGAATCGAAACGGCTTAAAAAATTATGATTTCGTCTTGCCTAACTTTAAAACGGTTGGAAAACTTTTTCCCTAAATACCTTATATTTATGTCAACAAAATTAAGCAAGAGTCGATTGCACTTGTTTACTACTAGCTTATGTTGGTATGTATTCTCAATAGGAAGATACAAGCAAGTACTTGTGTATGAAACATTTTCTACGTTTCGACAAACGCTGCTGTGATCAACAGCGAAACGTAGAATATGTTTCATACACAAGTACTGGCTTATGTCTTCCTATTGAGAATATTTAAAACGAATTGTGTAGCTAAATAGCATTTATTGGTTTTGCAATGTATTAAATCGGAACCACATTTCAGCCAAACTTCCTCAACATGAGGAGAACCCGGTCCTCATCTCTCACCGGAAGAACGAACTCGCGATGAAAAGACGCGACATCAAGTGGCGATCTCCGGATGACGAGGAAGCTCAGGGGTTGCCAGGTAACCACCACGTGATAGTTCTTAGATAAACAGCACCAACACTTCACAGTGATAGGCTCGTTTTGGATCAGCCTGCACTGCGAATATCCAAAGTGATTTCCCTACGTTATTACATAGGTTGCTATTACCAATGATCCTGGTTTATTTTGATGTCCTTGTTAAACCAAATATGTACAGTTTTATCAGCTAGTAAGGTCCTATAAATAACTCGGTAACACGCGGCATGGATTTGAAAAGAAGCAAATCTAAGAACAAAATGCCAGAGCACTAAACGCGGATCTGGTCATAATTCTCATCAAAAATATACTGGCCCAAATAAGTATCACTGATGATGGCATGAGTTGTTGCCGAAACGTTTGATGAATAAAGCATGTCGCTTTTAAGAACTATTTGGGCCAGCATATGTTTGATAAAAATGCAAGAGAGCTTGTATATCGTGGATACACTTTGAGGCAGAGATTTTTTTGCAATAACGATGACAACAGCGATTGATGAAACGTTTATTACATAAAGTATTTACTACAAACAAGTTGCCGGCAAGTATGGTATTTGAATAAAATGACATTCTGTAGTTTCCTTCAAACAAAAATCGCATCAGTGTCGTCTCAAGTTAATAAATAATTGTAATTCAGAACTGTTTCTCTCTTTGCGAACAACCACAGCCGATTGAACTTAAGGTTGTAACCAAATCATGTATTTTACAAGGTTATATGGCGGGTGATTGCATGGAGGATCTACCTCGTAATTTTCGGCTGGATGAGGGAATGATGAAGGAGTTTGACGAATCAAGAAAGAACTCCAAGAATTACCTCTTCGACAAGTTTCAGGGTAACCGCTTTGAATCATATGCAAAAAAATGTTGTCAAGATCTTTCTGGTTTATAAATCAAACAAGTTTTTAAGGAAGAAACCCCAGCTGCTGACAAAGCAGACAAAATGTTTCTAATCTTCCTGTCAATTTGTGTTCAGGCGTTTTTGACAAGTGTGAGAACTTGGCGGAAATCAAGAACGTTTTCTCCCATCCGAAACTTCCCAAGATACCCGACTTTCACCAGAAGTAAGATATATTACAATCAGCTTCTAGTTTGACCAAAAACGTACATGCTGAAGAACGTATTATTTCTGCCGTTTTACAACCGCTATATTGGTATTATCGCTACAAATCACTATCTTGGTGTGGTTTTACAATTTCTCTCAGCTAATTTTATTCCTGGATTTGACTGATTTGACTTCCGCCTTACAGGCTTTTATGTGTGTGTTTTTTTTGTTATTTGAAATCAATTGATAATATAGGTCACGTGATATTTTCTCCAGAGGCTAATTGGCCGTTGGAAATTTATTAAAAGCTACTTCGCGGAGATAAAAATATTTTTAATTACATTCGTCCATCGACATTCTCGTGACGCAAGTTTTCCTGGTTAACAAACGTTAATGTTGTCTCACTTTCGTGCTTCGTGTAGTTGGGAGAGTGATGAAGAGTTTGGGCGCCAGATCATGAACGGATGCAACCCGACTGTGATGAAGAGATGCGACTTCCTTCCGAAAAAGTTTCCGGTCACCAACTCTATGGTGGGATCGCTCCTCACTAGAGGAATGACCTTGGAAGAGGAAATCAAGGTCAGACGCGATTGTCACGCATTGTGTCTAGTTTTTGTCACGGCCAATTTTTCTTGGTTATGTTTTTGACGCTGAAGCGAATATTTTGGACAAGCAAGCAAAACATTTGTTTTATTGTACACAATAACACTTAAATGTTAACACTTGAAATTGGACTGTACATTTGGGTTCAGATATCTAATTTAAACGTCTACGAAGCTTTGCAGATGTCACGAAGTT
Organism: Phallusia fumigata; assembly: GCA_008931825.1. Lineage (NCBI taxonomy): Eukaryota > Metazoa > Chordata > Ascidiacea > Phlebobranchia > Ascidiidae > Phallusia > Phallusia fumigata. The sequence continues at coordinate 48,892 of QXVZ01020107.1, read as the reverse complement.
TGTTTGAAATCCCACTATAAAGCCGTACTTGTAACAATCAGTGATCATTACCTTAATCATTGTGTTTCCAGGATGGCAACATATACATCGTGGATTTAGAGGTCTTGGAGGGCCTGCCGTGCGGCCGGAACCCTCTCAACAATTCCGTCTTCTTCTCTTGTACTCCGATGTGTCTGCTGTACGCCAATTACAAGAAAAACTTGGTGCCAATCGCCATACAACTGTTGCAACAACCGAACGTAAATAATCCGATTTGGACGCCCAACGACTCTGATTGCGACTGGATGATCGCAAAGATGTATTTCCGGAACGCAGAGAGCAACGTACAGATGGTGAGAGTCGGATAAATTACTTTGCTCGCTAAAATTTCTCCACATTGACTTCATACACTCACAAAATACGTTTCAATTAATTGAGAATGATATACATGCGCGTGTTGGATATTGGCTTATACCTGAAGCTTTTATGAAGGCAAATGATAACGGCACACTCACATACGAATCGCAGTCATAGTATGCCAGTCCTGCAAGACGAATCCCGCCGCAGGCTAGCTTTTTCTACTGCTTGTGGAATGTAAATGCTTGGAAGGTCGACTATGATTCGGTATAACGCTTCTTGCAGGCCTGGCGACTGTGATTCACATATAAATAGTGCTGTAGTCGTACGTGGACTGCATGAACGTATCAGAGCAGATCGCATGTCATTCACAATTAAACACTCGTCTATTCTCTATGATATCTTTTGAACATCACTAATCTTTAATAGGTTTGTTTGTTTGTTTCATTTTTATCCTCGGGGGACGGAACAACGCCCGAATGCGTTATGCTCAATATGAGTCCGCCGTGGAGCTACCTGCCTCATTGCAGTTCCGGTGGATCATTTTTTATTTGATTTTTTTTGATTTTTTGAAGTTGGTGACTTCAATTTGGTTCAACCCATCGGGTTCCTCTGGGTTGGAGCAATGCCGTCTGATAAACCATCGCAAGCAAACGCGAACCGATTGACATGACTTTCCGTACCAAATTTTTATTTCACTGTATTTTCAGTTGGCTGAAAAGCTGCTTCAGACTCATCTTGTTCTGGAACCGTTTGCATTGGGAATCCGCCGCTGCTTGTCAGTCAACCACCCTGTCTTGAAACTTCTATCTCCGCATCTTCGTTATGTCAGTGGTGGAAACATGCTCCTGCGAAAACAACTGCTTGCTAACGGGGGCGCTCTCGACCGTCTAATGTCATTTGGTAAGATTTTTCACAGCGAAATTCACATCACAAATTATTCGTTTGTTTTCCTGTCCCTAAGTGTAGTAGACTAATTTTTAACTCCCTTGATGACTGTCTAATGTCGTCAACAAAGTCGAGTAACTTTTCCGAATTAAGTCCGAGTTTCTTCAACCGAGTCAAGTTGAGTCTTTGGTGTAACAGGACTCAAGACGAGTCACAACAGAAAGTTATGTCTTAACCAAGACAAGTTAATCTTTGCTTTTTGTTGGTGTGCGATTTACAACACCTGTTCAACAATGTTTGTGTTTTCTACACAATTGTTCTCTACACCGGAAAATAACCGTTTTTTAAGTCGAGTAGTTTTCCAGAAGTTACTCGAATTAAGTCGAGTTAGCATCATTGAGTTAAATCAAGTGCAGTATTGTGCTGATTATGACTCTGGTCAAATTAGGTTTTTTGAAACCAACTCTCCAATTTCAAGACTCTTCAAAAACCCTGCGACTAAATATGTTGGCGTAACTTTCTCTAACATCACAAAACCTATTCCATAGGCGGTGGCTCGCAACAGCATCTTCTGAAATCAGCTTATCGCAACTTCCAGTACGACCAGCTGAACATTCGTAGACTTCTGGCTTCAAATGGAACCGACAATCGCTCCAAGCTCCCGGGTTATTACTTCAGGGACGACGCGTTGATGCTGTGGGATTGTATTCGACGTTTTACAGGGAAAATGATGAGCTTATTTTACCAGGGAAACGAGGTATGACAAATTAGATTTATTTGTTGCGCGCCTGTGCTTCGAGGAGGTTTGGCTTTGTACCATTTTAAGTAGTTTGCAAAGATTTTTGTTGTAACTGCAAAGCATCTTTTTCTGTAGTTCGCTTTAACCTGTTTAAATCATTGAAATATTTTTGTCATGGCGTTTATTCTTACACTGTCAAGCCAATGAGAATTTGACAACCTCGCAACATTTAAAATTTTAAGACAAATGGCTCAATGTTGTGTTGCGTCTTCAGGAAGTACAAGAGGATGAGGAACTGCAAAAGTGTATCAAAGAGATCCGGAACGAGGGTTTTGCCTGGCAGGATGGAAAAGACAAAGGTAGTGATCGCAACTCACTCGTTTCGTACAATCCACAGTCATAGACCACTATTTTCCAACCATTTTTCTCACGCGGACCAGAAAATGTTTTTTTAAAATATCGAGCCCATTGTCTCGTCAGCAGTATAGCAACTTTCCCTCATTTGAGGTTTTTGTAACACAAAAACACATTTGTTTAAACTGATTTATAGCGATTCATTCCAATATGCACTCTACATGGTAAACCTGCAGTTAAACACAATCAACTGGTTTCTTAATTCTTGAAGACGGTTTGGGATTCTATCATTTTTACCTAGCGCTGTGGCTCATTGAGAAACACAATTTGTCGTTTTTCTGTCAGACATTGTTTGCTGTTCCCAAAAAGGACAAGCAAAAGCCCTGTAACCCTACAGAATGAAAAAAAAACATATTTTTGTCCAGGTGTCCCTAATAGCTTTCTTACCGTGGATGAGCTGTGCGACTTTGTGACGTCACTCATTTTTACCGCTTCGTGTCGCTACGCGTCGGTGACGAACGGAATTTTCGACATCTGCATTAACGTCCCGAATGCTCCGTTCAGCATCTCTTTACCGCCACCTATCGAGAAAGGAAAGGTGGGAAATTACCTCCAATGTGGCGTCTGAGACATAAACCTTGGTAGAAATTTAACAATGGCTTTCACTTTTTTAAGACAACTCATGATACAGTGATGCAAACTCTGCCGAGTAAACCACTCAGCTGTCTTCAAGCGTCCGTCGCACACATCTTCTCTAAGCAACCGGATGATCAGGTATTCTCTTCTGTAGAGTAACCTTTACTTCGACTTTAATTAGCATTTTTCCCTACTCCAATTTGACTGTTTAAAATAAAAAACGCAAGCTAACGCGATAGATTGAAGCTTTTTAACGTTTCCACAGCACAGACTATGCTTTTCACTATGCTTCATTAAGTTCTAGGAACACAACACGCCCACTTAAAGAACAAATAAAAAACTACCGGAGAGTCTGCATATAGTGATTCCAAACGTTGAAACCATGGCTTTTGCCATCAGTACATCAGTTTGCATCAATGTATTCATTGCATACGAGCTCTCTGGAAGTTTTTTTAAGTTTGTTTACTCTGCTTGTAAAAGCAATAAATCTTAAAAACCTGGATAACCAAAGTCAAACTTTCGGGGATAAAAACGGCATCGAAAGGTCACAAACTTAAACTTTACACTTTGTTAATTTAACTACACAGGGCAAAAGTTAAGTTTCAATTATCTCCACCCGTTGCAGATCTATTTGGCCGACTACCCGACCTCGCTGTTCATCGAGGATTCAGCGCAAAGGGCAGTCGTGCATTTCAGGGACGAACTCCAACGTTTGTCGTCCATCATGCGATCTCGCAACCAAGGATCCAAGATAGCTTACGATTATTTGCTGCCAGAGAAAATCCCACTTGCTGNGATACAGTGATGCAAACTCTGCCAAGTAAACCACTAAGCTGTCTTCAGGCGTCCGTCGCACACATCTTCTCTAAGCAACCGGATGATCAGGTATTCTTTTCTGTAGAGTAACCTTTACTTCGACTCTTATCAGTATTTTTCCCTACTTGTATTTTGACTGTTTAAAATAAAAAACCCAAGCTAACGCCATAGATTCAACGAGCGTTTCAATGTTTCCACAGCACTGACAATGCTTCTCACTATGCTCCATTAAGTTCTAGGAACACAACACGCCCACTTAAAGAGCAAATAAAAAACTACCAGAGAGTCTGCATATAGTGAATCCAAACGTTAAAACCATGGCTTTTGCCATCAGTACATCAGTTTGCATCAATGTATTCATTGCATACGAGCTCTCTGGAAGTTTTTTTAAGTTTGTTTACTCTGCTTGTAAAAGCAATAAATCTTAAAACCTGGATAACCAAAGTCAAACTTTCGGGGACAAAACGGCATCGAAAGGTCACAAACCTAAACTTCACACTTTGCTAATTTCACTACACAGGGCAAAAGTTAAGTTTTAATTATCTCCACCCGTTGCAGATTTATTTGGCCGACTACCCGACATCGTTGTTCATCGAGGATTCAGCGCAAAGAGCAGTCGTGCATTTCAGGGACGAACTCCAACGTTTGTCGTCCGTCATGCGATCTCGCAATCAAGGCTCCAAGATAGCTTACGACTATTTGCTGCCAGAGAAAATCCCACTTGCTGTGACTATCTGAGCACCACAGGAAGATCATGAATTGAATCCATGAAGATATTTATTTAGCATAGAAATGTTGTTGTAAAAAGCCATGTTTGCCAACTATTCTATTTAGTACAGAAAGTTTGTTGTTCACGACATATTTGCCAATTGCTTTTTGCTATGCTTGCCAACTTTATTGTTTCGGATAATTTAGTAAGTTTTAATATTATTAACAGACTTGTTGAGGTTGTTGCTTAGGCGAAGAATACATCTCAAACCATGTATTAAACGATGGTTATGTGAATACGGTTTGGCTTTGAACAAAAATCCATGTAAACTTCGAAGATAATTTTTTGAAAATTCGCTTCTGTACCCTGTATATGTTGCAAATTAAACTGAATCGAAATCTGTTAGTAGATTATGTATGCTGTAAATCTATGATTGAATTTGCGTATGACTTTACAGCGGTTTCAATTTTGCAGTTGAATTTGGTGCACGCTTATCTAACTATCTGTCCAATAAAGGTCTTGTGTATGCAAACTAAATCAACTATATTTGACCATGACCAAATATGTCAGGTCGCTTTGGTTAGGGCGCCTGCCTTGTTCTCGCGAGGTTGTGGGTTCTAATTCCGTCGCGGTCGCAGGAGTTGACAAAAATATCGACTTCAAAAAAATAAAAATAGAAACAAAATAAGATTCATTGTAATTTCGATAAGACAGGTAGCATTGTGATCATAACGCGTTTAGCTGTTGTTCGGCTCAAGGAGGACAAATTAAAAGAAACCAAGTATTTTGTACTAGTACCTGATAATAAGTCTGTTGCATTTGTGGGATTGCATATGGCCCTTTTTCCACGACTTTTTCCCCTTCCCCCAAAAAATAACATACACATATAAGTAACTTTTGGTACAACTTTTAGTAAGTCATATGTATAAATATATCTTCCATGCAGTTACAGATTTATAGTTTGGCTTTTCCCTAAATAATAGGTCATTTTTACTGTTATCCATACACCTTGTTGCTTTCTGAGTCAGGAGCTAGTGTCTTAAAGCAAACAATATCTTTTGCTTCAAACCTGTTTGTTTCGGAATTAGTTAAAAGGTCATATGGGTCATCGGCATACTTAACATACATTTAGTTGTGTAAAATTCTGGCAGCCAATTTATAACATGTGAACTCCAAACCTATGATTTTCTGGCATTTTAGCGCCGGTTTTAAGTGGGTATTACGCCCTTAGCAGGACGACGTTCGGCACATGTATGGAGCGTAACATCAGACATTCACAGGAACGGGTGCCAACACGTGACTAGCGATTACGTCATGGGTTATCTTGTTCTCTGTTACGACATAATCAATTATCTTTGTACCGGAAACGCAAATGTTTCGCGTCTCAAACGCCTTAGTAGCGACTTCGATTCGCGATTAGGTCAACTGAAACTTTCTCAAGTCTTTTCAATACTGCGAGTGAACGACGATTTGACCACCAAGAAATTAAAGTAGGACAGCCGATACAGGTAATAACTATATGCCAGGGAAAGACGGTCTATGTTGTAAATTAGAAATCAAAAACTTGTTCAATATTTGTAGTTGAATCACAACTAGGGTAGGACGGTCTGTATTGCAAGTGTGAAAATTGATTGAAAAATAACAGGGATTGTACGTTTTCACTGAAATTACCAACAATACATTTTGTGCTTGTAATTGTAGTTGGAAGATTTGCGTTCTTACTTTTTAAGAAGAGAGCGTTCAGGTCAGCAAAGTGTTTAGAAGAAAAAAAAACAATTTTAGTTTGGGCAGGAATGAAGAATAATACATTTGATATGCGTAGAGTTGCCAACTCTGTTGAGCTACAATAAAAGACATGAAAACTTAATTGACATTTTATCACGCCTTTAAGACACACTTTTAATTAATATTTCGATCATTACAAGTTTTCTCACATACATTTCTTTAGTAACAAATTAGGGCTCGATTTTGTGAAGGGCCTCATCACTACCTTGTTGTATGATATGTTACATTTGTTTCGGTGCTTCGAGTCTCAGTTCAGAAATTTAACCACAAGTTAAAATGATTTTAAAATAAAGGACAAACAGTGGTATTTCAAATCTCAATAAAGGACAAGGACAAATAGAGCTGAATAAAGGATGTCCTTTGAAATAAAGGACGGTTGGCAATCCTAGCTTTGTGGGAAGTTTTCCTAAATGGCACACAAGAAAAGTCTGGGCGTCAACATCAGGTTATTTTGTCGGGAAATTTGCACCAACAACTAACAATTGACTTTCCCTTCAACATACCAAACTATGATTTTGGACGTTTAAGGCTTTTAAACCAAGAGACGGTTTGAAACTCACGAAGCCAGATTCTATTTTCGTAAATTGAGTATTTTTTTTGTACAGACACGATGGATAAGATTTGCTTGTCGAACGTGTTTGCCAATATCTCCGGCTGGTTCGCCTTCGCGCTGCTCGTGAACTGCACGGTGACGTCATACTGGATTTACGTTGACAAACAGCATGTGGGACTGTTCCTATTTTGCGATTCCATGGGCATGTGTCACTCTATAGGTAAAATACGATGACATATAGAATAATTGTTGTGGAGACATACAAATTCGGACTCGAAGATTGGCTCAATTAACTGCCAGAGAGCTTGTGTATGGTGTTGGGTCAGTTAATGAATAAAACAGCGATTGTTGAAACGTTTGCGTTACAATGTATTTATTGTACACAAGCTCTCTGGCAGTTATGCTTTCAATTATGCTAAAAAATAAATACAGCTTTTGTGTTTACTCTACACAATCATTTTGACAGTTAAATTTATGAAATAATTTATTCTTTTGTGTGTGTTTACATTACCTGAACTCAATGGTTGGTTTGGTGCTGGTAGATTTTGATTGGCTGAGCGCCTCACGTGCTTTCATCATCATCGGAGCGATTTTGACACTTGTTTCAAATATTGTTTCTATTGTGGGATTCGCCAAACGACTGAGAAAAGTTCAATTCGCCGGGGCTGGGATTGGTTTGGCCGCAAGTAAGCACAGTTGTAGTAAATTTAGACTAAGTAACACATAGATTACAAAATAAATCAAAACAGGCCTCTAAAGACTATTCAACTGTACAAAAATCAAACCAATATATTTCTGGTTGCTTTGTCTATATTCGTAAATTGTTTTATCCAAAAACGCTTGCTTTTGACATGTTTAAAAGTCAGGTTTTACAAAACAAAGTCACATGCTGAATCAGAAATGAGCAGACAGTAGCTTAGAAGGGATATGGTTGCATAAGAGTGACCAATGCCAGTTATACCCAATATTAAACCAATAAAACCAAAAAACAATCAAATTATATGTTTCCTTTTAAATCACTTGTTTCGACCCTAAGTAGAAACGAACTTGTTTTGTGTGGTTTTATATCATGTCAACTACAAACGCATGCCAATTTTTTTCTTCAATAACAAAGATTGTAAACCCTGATCGTGTTTCAAATTCCCAGGTGTTTGCGCGCTGATTGGAACAGCAATTTTTACAGCCAAGTCTACCCAAAGAGAGTTCATCGGCGATGGTCGTTCTTACAGTTTCGGATACAGTCTTGTCATTGCTTGGATGGTCGTGGTTTTACTTATGATCTCATCCGTTTTAAACTTCACCTCAGCGAAACTTCGGAAGGCATAATTACGTATTATCAACACGGAACTTTTATTTTCGTTTGAGGTGTTATATTCATTTGCGGTAACGTGACCTTGGAAACTTGTCGAACTTTTTTACCTGACTAAAAGATGTTTTCCGGAGAGTTTCGCGTAGTTAACCATGGCGACGAACACTATTTTGATAATACTGTAAGTACTAGTATGATTCAAGAAGATGTGTTGGTTTTCTTTTTATTACGAAACACAACCGCTACACCTAAAAACATGTGTCTTAAGGTGACCGGTTGTTCTCTCGGTCAATGTACTACAAAGTAGTAAAGAAACTGTACTAAAATACTAAAATCCGGAAGGTATGAACAAATTTGGAAGTTTTGTTGTCGTGTTGTGCGAATAAACGTTTGTAAAAGCGATTTGTGTGACTTTTTATCAGTCAATCACGAATTGGATCGTATTGCAGTTAAAAGTCATAGTACGTGCAAAGTATGCGTGACTGCCCGAAGGAACTCATTTGCGAAATACGGAAATTTTCCTGTCACGCATGATTTCTATGCGATATACACGTGCCGCTTGATTTACGCCGAAATTGTGGGAAAGTCCCTTCACTAATGCCACAAACATAATAAATAACACAATTATTTCCTCGTTCTCCCTGAAACAAACAATGGAAGCAGCTTAACCGTTGCGAGCTTTGGTGATTTAACAACATGGCAGCCAAACGATTACGTTCGATTTTGATTCAATGGAACTGCGGTCCGTATTACGCATGGAATGTTCCCCGCAAGTTTTCCACAAAATCCACCTTTGCAACGCCGGTAAGCTGGTCAACAAAGAAAGGCTCGTGTTTTATCTGTAAAGTAAATGTGATCTTGTGTTAAGCGTGTTGTAACATTGGATTTTACAGCTGTTTAAGGTTTTCTAAGTCATCCAACGTAAAAATTCACACAAATATTCGTTTTTGTTTAATGGCACATTTTGTGTGAAACACAGTTTATTTCCTTTTGTCCATAAAAATTTGCAATAGCTAACGATAAATGCACTTGATCATTTAGTGCAGTGCCACTCAACTAGTTTTGACAACAGTCAGAATCTAAAATTTCTTGCTTTATTATTTAACTGTTTCAAAAATAACAAATGCTCCATCGGCATTACAGCAGCTTTTTTTTGTTTCAAATGTACGTGGTCATTTTTCCATAACATTACCTTGGACATATAGGTTGTTTTTTGTAGAAGGAGGAAGTGATATTTTCTGGCATCCAACCAACTGGAATTCCTCACATTGGAAATTACCTTGGGGCAATTAAGCATTGGGTGGCAATGCAAGAAAAACAAGCTACTATTTATTACAGCATTGTTGACATGCATTCCGTAACTATTCCAAAGGTAAATAAAGTAAGGTAGTAACCCTAAATTTGGATTATCTAACACTCGCAGAAAATTTCTATACTTTTTACTTGTGTCTTTACCTATTGTATTGTCAGCAGTATTTGGTACAACTGGTGATTTAAAATTTTCTCTTTTCAATCTGCTTTACTACATCCAATGTGGTATTTGTTACATTTTCTAAGTTCGTCGCAATAAACTGACTATAAAGCACTGTATATTTTTTCTACTCTACACTCTGTATGCCAATTGGCCCAGTACTAAAGAAATATGTAGGTTTTGAATTATAGCTTGATGGTAACGTCAGTAAATGTTAATTGGTGTGATGTTGTTTTGTCCATTGTGTGTTGTCACAAAAATAACAAAATGGTTGTTTTCTTACAATGCAACTTAATCTGTTTTTTTTGTTATTTCAAGGACAAATCTGTGTTGAGGACCCACATCCTTGATATGACAGCTTGTTTGCTAGCGTGTGGAATTGACCCAAAACGATCAGTTTTATTTCAACAATCAGATGTTTTGGAACATTCTGCTTTGTCTTGGCTTCTTAGTTGCCAGGTCGCCCTGAATCAACTTAGGAAACTTCCCCAATGGAAGGTAACTAATTTAAAACTTTTTTGCCGTAAAAGACTGATGTTGCATAATATGTAAAATTTTGACTCATGTTATCTGAATGACATTAAAATTGCTGAAAGAGTGAAAATTCCACCTTTTTACCCAAAGTTTTCAATCCAAAAGACTTGTCATGTAATGGTTAGTTTGTAGATATTACAATGTCAGTTAATCATGTTACATTAGAGCTGTGGTTCCCAACCTTTTCTGACTGGTGACCTCCTATAATGATTTAAAATGTCTTGCGTCCCAACCAACCAGTTTTTTTTCTAAACAAGATCAATAAAATTGCTTTTTACAGTATATCATTTATTAACATTCACTTTTGCTCCATGGGACGGCTGGCTTTGCAACTTCACGGTCTTAACATAAGGATTTTATTGTTGACGACAATAACTATTGTGACATGTCATTGACAATGCCTGTGCAGTTAACTATGGGCACATAGCCTACTGCTTATCGTACCTGACAAGACAGGTGATGCAGGCCAAACCAGTTGTAACCTATGTGTGATAAAAAGTCGTAAAAATATCACATATCTGTCTGTGTTTGTAAAAAGATCATATATCTGTCGCGACCCCCAGAAAATCTCCCTGTGACCCCTTTTGGGGTCGCGCCCCCCAGGTTTGAAACCACTGCATTAGAGCTAAAGTTACCTTAATTCATCAATTCTCAGCCTATTTTTTCTGTAATCAATTTAAAAAACAAAAATTTTACTGTGACCGAAATTATGACCAAAAAACAGGGTTGAATAACAATACTGTTATTTTCAGTTGTGGTAATAATTCATAACTTAAATCTAAAAGTTAACAATACATAACAAGTGTAGTCAGTCAGGATAAACAAACTGCAACCCATGGTTGGGACTGCTCTAATTGTCAAAAATGTAAANTAAGGGGAGGAGTTCATAGTAAAGTTATTCATGATAAGTGTTGTATTTCTATTGAGGTAGACGAGTGGTTTCTAACGTTTTAATATTGCTTTTTATCAATTCCTGTCTTGTAGGGAGGAATAAAAAGTTCCAAAATAAGCAAAGAGGGAATGCATTAAAAAAGGTTTGGAACCACTGATTTACGGTAATGTGATGCCCTTCCTGAGTTGACTCGTCTATTAAGTCTTGCTCCAACCCAGTGGACCCGATGGGTTGGCCTTAACTGAAGTCACTCCACCGGAACTACAATGAAGCAGGTGGCCCCACGGCGTTGTTCCGCCCCCCGAGGATAAAAATGTAACAAACAAACACCGAAACACAGCAGTGACGTCATCAATATGGCGCGCGAAGTCATTAGGATTTCAAAATAATTTTCAAATAGCTTATCTTTTGCTGCAGGGTAAAATATATTTTTGTGTAGCACTCAAAGCAGAGGTTTTCAACCGTGTTGTGCTCGAGTGTACCACCTATAGTTCCGGAAAAGCAATAGCGATCAGAAGAATCGCGATTTGCAAAACCCCTGGAATGTGTCGTCGCGTATCACTAGTTGTGCTTGTGTCACCGGTTGAGAAACAACTATAAATAACAATAAAAATGTCTCTGCGACATCCAAAATGCTTTAGGCTTGAAACAGACATGGTCTGGTCAATAATTAGGTACACTAACCCTAATAGTGGTGTCAGAGGAACACGCATGTTATCAGTGCTGACACAATCAACAAATGTGGCTTTAATTGTTGTATCATGTGTGGGACGGATTATTGTTCTTGAACTGTACAATAGGCGGTTATTAAAATACAATCCATGCCGATCCGTCTATTGTTAATCAATGACTACGCGTTAGAGTCGGAAATCGTAGCGTTTTTGTGCATAGGCCTCATACGATTGTTTGTTTGCAGTAGGCCTGTGTGCGTTTGATTGGTTTTCATTCACTCAAAGATTTGGCGACACTTCGTACGTCGTCAGACAAAATAAGCCTCTCCTGTTTTTTTGCTACTAGTTCGTAATAAACTAGCTCACTTAAAATAAGCAAACAGAATGGAAACAGCGTGTGAAGAAAAACTGATTCTTGTTACCGGTGGGTCGGGCCTCGTGGGAAATGGAGTTAAATACGCTGTAGAGCACGGCGAAAAGCGTAAGGATGAAACATGGGTCTTTGTTGGCAGTAAAGATGGAGATTTGGCAGATTTGGAAAGCACACGTGCCATGTTTGCAAAGTTTCGACCAACTCACGTCATTCACCTTGCTGCGAAAGTTGGAGGGTTGTTCGGAAACTTGAAGGTAAGATCTGTACTTCAGTACATTATTGGTGAAGGTTGAACGGGGTGCTATCACACTGTTACTTTAACTGCCGGCACACCGTTACACGAGAATTAAGTGACGGGGCTCACAAGAAAATGAGTTTGGCTCGCTGTGAGAAACACGACTGATTGTGGGATTTCTTTATTTGATTTTGAAGGTTGGCAAAAATTGGTGTTAAGAATGCAGAAAAGAGTATTACTCGTATTTTTGTTTAACCCTCTAAAACAGCAGGGCGGTTTTGTAGCGAAACCACATTTTTTAGACTCGTTGGTGGCAACTTTAAATTTTTAGTTTAGTCGTAAAGTAATTTCTCGCAGGTTGAAAAAGCGGAATGTAGTTCTAGTTTAATTTGCTTTAAAANAACCACATTTTTTAGACTCGTTGGTGGCAACTTTAAATTTTTAGTTTAGTCGTAAAGTAATTTCTCGCAGGTTGAAAAAGCGGAATGTAGTTCTAGTTTAATTTGCTTTAAAACAAGTTTTGCTTCCAATGTGACAGAGGTGCGTGCGCACTAACAGCATAAAAGTTGAGCATGTCTTGTTGATTATGACGTCAAATTGTTTTCGCAAGAACAGAAAAATTGATTAGATTTTTTACATATCTTGGTTGACTTTTCAAAACTTGTTTAGGTCATGTCAAATAAAGAGTAGACCGTGGCCCTGTTAAAGCTTATAGAAGGCTTGGTGTTTGGGAACTGTAACACGTACACGTGTCGATCCGTGGCTTGGGCGTGACGTTGTGCTTGTTACTACCGATCGCTTCTGCTTCTGTCGCTCAACCCTTGGTGCTGTCTGTCTGTCTGGAGACTAGCTTGACGCAAGAACCGTTTCAGAGAGTCTTTTACTATCGTTTCCGATTCCGAACGAAGGAAAGCATTCCATTGGGTTGGAATGATTCCAATGGAATCGAAATGCGAAAACGACAAGGAAGGAATGGTATGGAATAGAATGCATGATTGTGTGTCACAACGTACGTGAATTTAAAGTGGTAAAGTGACAATGACGTATCAAGGTGTTAAACACGATAGTATCGAGTGACGACAAGTTGAAGCGATGAAATTCGGAGGTGTGATATAAAACACAAGGTCGCACAGATGTTAATGGCGCT